>JAAAYG020014969.1:17311-59975 GCA_009936455.2 Tomocerus minor
AAGTCTGGATCAGAACTCTTTATGTAAGTCTGGATCAGAACTCTTTATGTAAGTCTGGATCAGAACTCTTTATGTAAGTCTGGATCAGAACTCTTTATGTAATTATTTATGAATATTATTTATGTAACAAGCGAATGATCTGTTGATGGAATAAACAATACAATATAAATATTGAATTGCAATTAATTACAATCTTAATAAATCTTACGCCAAATGATAACCATAGAATTGAAATTACTTTCCTCGTAATCTTTATAATAACAGGTCCAGTATTTAAAAAAAAGTTGGCTATTTTAGAAATTCATATACTACACTGTCAATTTGCATTAGCATGCATATCGTACGCATATCATACTGACCCTTTTGTGCTAACGAATAAATATTATGTCCAGAGCCAATAATATGATTTCCATTGCTGATTGTATTGTAAAATAAAGTTATTACTTTCCCAGTAAGATTAAGTGAAGAAGAGAAGGTGAGAATTCAATTGACATGTGTAGTGTGGCAATTGACTTTTAGAAAGCTTCTCTTGAAAGTCACATCAAATCACATCACATAAATTCCAGTGACAAACGAGTTTGAAGGAAGAAGGGCCTTTGCGAAAGTAAACTACCACCGCCCGCCACCGACTGTACAGCGTAGATATGTTTTCTCTTGAATGTGAAACCGAAAATGAAAACTAGGAGCATTGAAGTGTAGTGAACCGGACATTTCAATCTAGCTAGTTTCCTCTGCCCTCTGAGCAATTCCAAACTGCTACATTATAATAGCCATAAATACAACAAACTCCGAATAATATATCCCTATAAGACGTCTATTACATGTACAATAGAGTCCTACATACATGTACACACACGTGTATTTCACTAAAGAATTCGAATGTTGTACTCACTTCCACATTTTTGTTAAAGGTCCCTTTCCTCTCAACCTACGTTCCTATATCAATATGCTATTTTATGTCAAGTTATATCATTGTACAAGGGGATGCCCTGTTCTGTTATGTTATTTTGTCCTTTCTAAGGCCAATGTGTGTGGTTAGTGACTTATGTACGTTAAATGTAATCTTTTCTACTTCAGCCATACATACTGTGGACAATGAAGAGGAATGAAAAAAATATAATCCTTATCAGATAGAAAGACAAGGCCTGGAAGTACGGACATATATAACCATAGCATATACGCTCATAAATATGACACAATTCTTAAAAGTAGCGTATAGTTTTGTTAGAAGAAAGAA
Organism: Tomocerus minor; assembly: GCA_009936455.2. Taxonomy (NCBI): domain Eukaryota; kingdom Metazoa; phylum Arthropoda; class Collembola; order Entomobryomorpha; family Tomoceridae; genus Tomocerus; species Tomocerus minor. The sequence goes on from JAAAYG020014969.1 coordinate 18,549, forward strand.
AGTATTTTAAATTCAATATTTATGAGGAGCACAGAGAGTTCCAAATTCTAACATTATTCTCGTAGTACTTGCAATAATAGCAACATAATATAATAGTATTTTATTACGCATCTATTTATTTCTTCCGAATGCCTATTAAAAAGTGTCTAATAGAATAGTTAAATAGGAAATACTCGGTAGGCAGGTATTAGACTTTGGTTTAGAAAATCTGAGTCCTTCGTGGATTCTGTATCCTGCAGAATTGTAATAATATATAAGGACTGTAAGGGGCACGTGCATTGACACAGAAAAGAGCTTAGGTCCTAATCCGCCCTATTAACTTTTGTATTACATTACATGCTCTTTACATGTGTTCTGTTTTTGTTGGATGTATTTAAGCCAGAGTCTTTTATCTATCAGTGCATTCGCATTCGTTTGATTGTCAATGTTCTGTTCGCTGAAAAAAATAACATTGGTTTGCCTCTGTTATCCTGATCCTGCTCCATTCTATTGTCAGCAGGAAAGTAAGTAAAAGTAAGTAACCAAGCTAATCGTAAGCTATGGGGATGCGGCTTAATTCAATTAGGAATCTTTCTACTGGTGGTCTGTCTCCTCTTCTATGATCATCAGACTGAGCTTAGTGAATAACTATCTCTACGCACTTCTCTCATACTACATCAACTACCCACTCTCTATTACTACTACACTACTCCATCCGCTTCCTTTCCTGTTGCTTGTGGCTGCGTTAAATATGGAAATGCTCTAATACGCAAAGGGAACACAATGCAAGTGATGAGAACTCAAATCAGAACCATTCATCCTAAAATAAATGCTAATTCTCTCTCTATTGATTTTTCATTGAAAATTAATAATCGCAACCCCCTCCTACTAAAATTAGTCAGCGGGATTTGCATCACATCCAGTCATACATAACAAGTAACAGACATACTGTACATCAATATCCACTAAAAGAATACTGGAAAATATTTCGTATACACATCCAGGAAAGATTGGTTCAATTTTCATTAGGTTCGACGAACATTTTCTTATTAGATTTATTAATTTTCAACACATTCATCTGTAATCTGAAGTACCCTATTCACTTAGGTTATAGAAATTGAAATTAATAATAATATTACAGCTCAATTTCGAATTGGTTAGTAATACTAATGTTCAATACAATTTAATTTCAATTGTTGTTTTTACTATGAATGTTAACAATTTGTCAATTCTAATATTACTCTTCAAAATGCTACATACGTATAAAATTGTATATTTATCTATATTTAATTGTCATGAGGAGAAATAGGGAGAATTTGCTACAAAAGTTTTAAGGTGAATTTTGTTCATGACTTTTGACATTGTCGTAACCTATTAGTTTTGTGTTAAGGTAGATCAGAGTCAGAATGAAGTCAGTAAATCTGCATTTATATACAAAATAAAATGTAGTGTGTATCAGGAGATATAAATGTGTAGGGAAATAGGAGAAAGAGTGTATAGTTGTAAGATAAATGTCTGGAGTGTAGTCCATGAATGATTAGCATCTGTATAGAATATAGGACATAAAGTTGTGTTGCACTTCTTTGCCTTGCTTTGGTTGAAAATAAAGTGTCAAGTGTTGAGTACTTAGACTTGTGGCCGAATTGTGGCGGACGCGGCCGCTGGGAATTAGTCCAATGTGTGTTCTCAAGGAATGTCTCAGCGACAAACTTCCTTGCACATGTTTCAAATTGAGCATCGTTATACCTCATGGAATTACAACTAATTTTCACACCCGTATGTCAAGACATCGCTTCTTAAGTCAAATCACGGCTATACAACACAGCCAACAGCTTTTATTTACTAAATAGTAATATTACCCACCTTTATTATAATAGATTAAATGAAGTTTCATAAACTAATATTGATAAATTATAAACGTCTTCTGTCTAACAACTGATGTCTGATAACTGGCGGAATTTTGGAACCTTTTTGAGTTTCGTTTAATTCCTTGGAACTGTCGTCCAATATTTCAAATCTTGTTCACACTTGTGATTAAGTAGTGTTAGAAAAGTGCTTCCCGTATGAAAATCGTCTCGTATTACCACCCAGTAACCAATACATCCTATAATGCGAAACTGTTTATACAGAGGAGGTAGCCATTATTATTACTGATGCAACAGCTACCCATAACTAACTTAACCTGCATAAGTAAAAGGTCATAATATTATAGCCGTGTACAAAGTGTACACGAAAAGTTTCCTTCCTCAGCCTGTTTTCATTTTCTCTCATCCGGTTCCTCGGAAAATCCCATGCTTTACGCGTCTGAGACAAAGTTATGTTCACAGCTCTGTAGGGCTGAGTGTTAATAAGAAACGGGATAGGAACGAAAGAATACAAAGTAGTTAGCCGTTCCAGTACCCTATACTATACACTCAGTATCTCTTTCCGTCTCTTGTCTCTCACACTTAAGAAACATTTATGTTTTCAAGATTATGTTGACATTTAGTCAGAGCTTAAGACATTAGACTACACCAGTCAGTCAACTCATCCTATACATTTAACGAATCTCAGACACAAACACAAAACAGCTCCACTCTAAGAATTCTACGCAAAGCAGAGTGTATAAGCTTAAGATAATTTATTTCCCACTAGTAGAAGAGAGCATTTAAAAGTAAATTATAATATAGTGTGAGGACAGCTAGCTGCAGTTGTTTAGCTTCCGCATCCGGATTTTCTTAGCCCTAAACCTAAAATGTCTCATTCAAAGCTCATCTTTGAAAGTAAAATATCTTGCCTTCTCTATTTAACTACTATTATAGTAAATGGTGCTTTATGTTTGTTTGCCTTTCACTTCTTGTACTCATTATTACTCTCCTTGTATTCAATTTTTAACTAACATTTCCGTTTCGTCGTGTGAAATACTTAATATTTACATCTGCCACACTCTTTTATAAAATAAACTCACAAAAAAAGTGCATCTAACTATATTTCTACTGAAGTCATATAGAAAATCCAAACAAAGAAGAAGAGACAATTTTACAATATAAGTTTCTATTTGTATTTGTATGAAAGCAAACTCTGCGTCTGCCCTAGGGGAATTATTTTCTCTCTATATACATCCTCATCATAGAGGTACGTCATGTTATGCTATGATAAGTTAGAAGACAAGCTAAAATCCTAACGAGAATAAAACATATAAAGCAAGAGGGAGAGAGATGCATGAAGTGCATTTATATTAGCAAGACTATATCAAAACAAAGCATAACCTTCACTCACTCACATCCGAAAAGACAACTGTAGGAAAAGTTTGTGATTGTGTTCCAAGCTCTGCCCTACCTGTCTTCCCTTCTACTTTGTTTGCTTTGGAATTTTCTGAGGTTAAGTTGAATCATCGTCTACGATGCCAGTGAGCACATAACTAAAAGTAGGCAACTGAGAGTGTGACATGACACGCCACCAGTATAATTATTACCCAAAGGAAAATTGTCAACGCGGGAGATGAACAAGACAGGGCTAGCCTTTTATCCTTGTGTGTTAGAAAACTATATAAGTATTTTACAAAGGTTACTATATATGATAAGATCATGTCTCCCTTCATACCAACTTCCTTAGTTAAGTTATTACTTGAATTTCTACAATGGGCGATATGTAGCTATCCGATGAACTCCACTCTGCTATATAGCAAGTCTCTTCTTCAGGAAGCGACAAGTGAAGAAAGTTAAACAAACTATTTAATTTCACACGTCAAGGGAATTTTCCCAGGATGACTAACTCCTCAACCTCTTTCTGCTTTTGTCTCCTGTCATTGTTTTTAAGGCATATTATCTCTATAGGTTCATATTAAGGCCTAATTGTCAACATAACACTTTCCTATAACCATGTAAAAGATACCTACACATTTATTATACAGATATACATAGAATTTATATTCTACAGTTTTTCAAGATTAGACAAGACAAATTACTAAATGGGGATTTAACAAGGGGCTAAAAAATAAACTGCTATGTATATTTTTTAATTCTACGCATATTCCTTTGGCAAGACTCTTACATGTGACACAAGGATGTATGTTGATATCAAATTGACAAATTAAGTAATTTTATGCGTGCTACACATTTTATTTTAATATTGCTAGCCGAATGTCTACAGAAATAAGGGCACTCGAATTTCATTTTCTTCAATTACACATTCAGTTAGCGGGTTGAGCGGATTAGATGTACTTAGGCAGCCCACACTCCCTCCCTAATGTGAATTCCCTACATTATGTGGGGTGACATTTTAACACAAGCGGATTTTCTTTTATCCCTGGATTACCAAAATGTCAACTTGAATGAAAAAGATTAGCTCCATTAGGGACACCTTACCCACTACTCAAATATACACGCACATTCCCCATATATCATAACTTTTATATAGTCAGGACTGGTGAACAGACAGTTTTTCAACCTGTACATAACACATTCAAATCCGAATTTGTTTTTGCTACTCATCCTAGTTTCTTTTCTCTGTAGATTTATAAAGTTGATAATGTGCAATATCTTTACGCTGTAGTTTATATACTAAACACCTATATTGACAAACAGCAGCTATTTATCTTTTATATGCATTTTATTTTACCTGGAATCGTCTCATATCCCTTGGGTTGCCCGCATTCTTCAAGCAGTTCTGATTGCACTTGAGGAAAAATTTGAGGAAGAATCTGCAACAAAACAAATACAATTCATTGATTAAAAAACTTCCATTTCCAACATTAACGATTGTAAGTTAAGTAAAACTACATGTTCTACATACTATTAGCTTTTATGCAGATAATTCGAAGAAAAAACATGTGAATAAAATGCAGGGTAGAATGAAGCTACAACATCCTAGTTCATTGTTGATCAATGAAAAAACAAAGCCATTTATTTGATGATCAATAGATCTTTTAGAGTAGTTTCGTATCTCTCTATCTGTCAAATACAACAAGGACATTAAAATAAGATAAGTTTGTTTACACCCAGAGAAATGGACTTAATGAAAGCACCCAACCTCGGAACACCATATGAGCTAACAAGCCACAAACTGAACAGAGAACAAAAGCCAAGCACCCAAGCCAACTTTTGAGTTCATACAAAGGATGCTATATGATCCATAGCAAAAGTCTATCTTATATGCTATAAAAGTATACACCCTAACAGTAGGTAGGCACTTACAAAGATGAGGATCATAATATAGAAACAGAGCAGTGAATTTAATTCAATTCATTGAAAGGGAGATGGAAAGATTGATTGGGAAACTATTGACTGTTCCATTCGTATGTACAATGTGCCCATATGTACATGCTATTCATTTCCCTATTACATCTATAAATGCTGTCTTTATATATGTATATGATTTGCGGTTTGATTTTGTTGGCTCAATGGTACGGTTCGGTCATAAATGAATCTGTTTGGTTTGACTCTCAAGAATTCAGTGAGGCATGACATGATGATGGTGCCACAATACACACATGCACATCATATATATGATCATATGAATGATAGGATGTCACTTGTCCATCTATTAATAGTAGAAAACATAGTTGTATGTCCTAGAGATATACATATACTTATTTTATGTACAGTAGTATGAAAGAATATGATAAAGGGAAAAGAGTGGGTCCTGCTCTAATGGCTAAGTCCCTGCAAAGATACATAAAGTAGAAGGACGGAGAGAGAGCTGACACGACAGACACAGATCCAAATAGGCAAAGTAAAGGCAAGCCAAGGCAAACATTCCCTCGTAGATTCATTACACTGCCAATGGAATGAATGGGGTGTTCGGAGTAACTGTAATAGCTGTAGGATAGAAATTGGAATTTAAACCCTACGAGTTTCTTTTTCCTACAGAGTTTTGTTAGAAGTGCACTAGGAATGGATGGAGGTAGTGTAATGTGAGTTTACGATCCGAATGTGTACTCGATATGTTACTTATAGTTTGGTTGACAGAAGAGAAGGGACTCACTCTTCCCGTCTCCCAATAAAATGTAAATACACAAATGGACTTTGGAGAAGTTGCGTCAAAAAGAGGAAAGTGTACAGTAGGACCTGTTCCTAAACATACTTACTGACTGCAACTTGCACTGGAAACTGCAATGCAACCAAATCGGCCCATAGCCACTCTAATCTGCCCAAGCTACATATTATATAAACCATGTTCCAGTTCACTAGCAAAGGCCATATGGATAGATACATTATTTGATCCCCACTTTAGACTCCACTACTTTCCTCTGATGCAACTCTCAAGTTCTTAGCTACTAATACATCCGTACTTCAAAATTCTCTTATGTACATACATAGTATAGCATTTGCACTATATAAGCTCTTTGCCCACAGTCCTTTATATTCTCTCCGTTCACAACAATCCCATAAACTCTCTACAGACCTACAAACTATTTCCTGTGTAAATTTCACAAAATTATCCTGCTGTGTTATTTTTAGGAACAAGTTTTTTACACTCTGTTACAGGTACCACTAGCAATAAGTTTGGCATTCGAAGGAAATTCTTACCTCTACCCCATAAATATACAACTTTACACACTTACAATATTTTTTTTAAAGCCTCACTTTTAGCCAACCATCATCAGTCTACAATTTACTGTAAGTATGGACTGGAATGGAATGTGCTCGTATTTTGAAATAGAGTTATGCATTCAAATGTTTTGAAATGAATTAAATGACTATATAAATGTGGCATACTTAATTATAAATGATATGCCTATTGATATAAGGAAGCAATAATGTAAACCTCTTTTTACATAGCAGAAAGAAACTGAGTGAGACACCACAGTTTATCTACTAGTAGAGTGCTATCTGTCTGCAAGTCGTTTTTATATTAAATTGGCAATGTTTTCCATTTACACAGTATATTTTTGCACTATAAACTACTCAATTTATAAACACAGTAAAACGGAGCATAGGAACCAAAAGAAAGTGCTAATATGTTAAGTTGACGTGGGAAGTATGCTATGAAATATTATATACAGACTCTTTTAAGACTCAACTTAGTCTATGCTTTATAAATACATACATATTACTCATTGACATCTCTGACAGATTATTTTAGACGCGTGTCGTGTCAATCTGTTTATTTTCCCATGTTTTCCTTTACAGATTTCAGTGGGAGTTTTACCATTTCCACAACTCCTTTCTCATCTTCAGTATCTTTTGGCATAATCTTTTATTCAATTATTTACACTTTAAACAAATTTTTTAAAAGAAATCATCAAACTAAGCTGAGTGCTACTTATTATTTTTATTTGCCAACACACACGTGTCCAAAGTGTGTAATAATAACTTGTGAAAGGAAAGCCCTGCCCTGGTTTCCTGTATCTAAATTGCAAAATTTAATATTTAAATTATTTATCAGCTACTTAACTTTCAGAATGATGTCTAAGTAGTTCAATTGAAATGAATCTCGTCCCTTAACCACAAAATTACAGTTTCTATCAAACTATGTTTATATAACTAGACGAATGCCTATTTACAGGTATCAATCTGTCACGTACCCCCTAGTGTCTTAACTAATTAAACATTGTACAAATAGCAGAATCAAATAATCTGTATATCCATCCTTCAGTAAATCTAATGATAAGATCAGAATTCAAAGATGCCGATTTTTCAGTGTTGTAAGTACAATCTCATTATCGCCTTTACTTTTCAGCTCCACAACCTTCACACAAGCAGGCAGGACTCAGAATAATAAGAATCAGTGGCAATTCATCCTTTTCTAGGAGAAATTGGTAGAAGGGGCGCAAAAGTAGTCAATTGCATTTTCATTTCTACTTTACTCATCTCCCCCTCTTGTCTTTTCCCAAATTCCTATTCTTACCATAGGAGAGATTACTATATCTAGTCATACAATGAACTCTTTATATCAGAATGCATTTGTGTTGTGTACACTATAGAGTCTTATAGATCTCACCCTGAAATATCTGTTAATATATAGCAGTTCGCAGTAGACGATACCCCATAAACTTGCGTAGGCAAGTCATACATACATAAAGAAATGATGGCTACTGTAATATGTATGTCCGTATGTGTACTTTGTTCCTCTGCACTACTGCAAACGATAAATAAATTATAGGAATGGAAAATATGCACAAATTGGATAGAATACCCGTAGCACTACTGGTGGGGAAACAAATAGGGATGCAATTGTGCATTGACAGTAAGTAGTGCACTGTCTAAAAGCAAGACTGCTATTGTTGCACTATATTATACATTACGTCTATACTTCCTACAGTCTACAGTGTCTACAGTAATGTGTACTGCAAAAATATACAGAGTTGTTTATACAGGTACATATATACTGTAGAAAACTGCATATAGTAATAAATATGTGAAATATAATAGCTAGGTACTGAACTGCACGGAAGCAGATCACAAGAACATATCACGTCGCGAAAAGATCCATCAAATGACTAAGTCAAGCTAACAGAGCAAATGTAAGGGCCCTTTTCTTCTTTTTGTCTCGAGGCTACTATGTCAGCTAATTCAACATTCTGTATATTTATGTATAATTCAATGCTACAACATGCACTAGGGGAGCAGTATGTTTCTGAATCTGTAGATACTTCCTACGCTAAGCAATGGATAGATCCCTGCGTAAAAATTCAATACAGAGTCCAATCAACTCAATATAAGTACATAAAGTATTTATGTAAAGCAATATCGAATTAAATGTGGAACACCCGGCATTTTGTCTGGAGAGTGCAAATGCCTTTATGTATGTATTAACGTTACTGTGCATCCATGCCTCAGGCTAATGTCCTTCTGTTTCCTTAATTTTCTCACTTCACTACTACCAAAATTTAGATATAGACCTAAAATATATCTGGCAATGCTACATGAATATATAAAGTGAATGAAATCTGAAATAGTACTTGTCATAAAAAGGTTCGAATTTACGAATTGTAATCGACTGTACAAAAAATCGTCACTAACGATACTTTATAGCCTGATTAAAAATTTCATTCGGCAAAAATTTTATTGCAAAAAAACAAATCCTGGTACTGTTGATTTCACCATTTGGTGCACCTGTCTCCTCTGAACTGTTCGGAAAATTAAAATTGCAGGTTCCGATGTTCCGAACAGTTCAGAGGAGACAGGTGCACCAAATGGTGAAATCAACAGTATGTCAAATAAAAGTAGTGGCGATTTTTTTTTATAAACACTAGCTTCAACTATATAATAAAAATTTGAAGTAACAAATTCTTGTTAAAATCCTCCCGTTTAAATATCAGACAGCATAGAATCCAATAATAATCAAATTATGCTCACCCATGAAATGAAACAAGAAAAGCTTGTATTGTTGCAGTGGGAGGAATTTTAATGTATGAATATAAGAAAAGGCAAGAGACAAAGAGCACTCATTTCATTTGTATTCGCAGGACAGAAATCTAGAGCAGGACGACGGAGAGGAGTAAAGTAGAGAGTTAAGAGAGAGGAGTTAAACTGGAGGAAGACTCATCGTCAGTAAAGTCTAGTGTGTAGTTGTTGGTTGGGAATGTAAGGGAATAGAGCAGTGCATAGGGAAGTCAAAGCTGAGCCAAGGAAGGCAAGTCATCTCAACTAACATAAAGCTAACCAAACGAAAACCAGCACAAGCTGCCTCTCATCCTAAATGTAATGGAGAATTGAATAATTCAAGATCTTTGAAAGCCGATTTACTATTTGATGAACTGATGATTAAATATTTAATGATTTTTTCTTCCGTCATTTATCAAGGTTTCCCCTACTCACCCAAACGAATAGGAATAGGTTTACTTCTACAGACTACTTACTATAGCTACCTACTATACTACTACTTATCGGTAGCACAACACAAAACGACTCTACTTATACACTCTGCCCTTCTAATGTATATTTTATACTTTATTTCATCCTCTGCCTGCACAATACACTATTACACGACTGCAACTTTCTACATGCTACAAAAATGTATTAGCTACTAATCTTAAGATGTATACCAAGTACACTAGAATCCCTTTATACTTATAATAATGCACTATGCATAGGTACATTTGTCACAGACTTCCACACGGCACATTAGCTTCGTTGTGGTCTATCGTGTACTATGCTGATATAAGTAATGAACACATGCAACTAAAACTACGAATAGTCCTACATTAAAGCTAAAAAATAAAGCTCTGTAGATTAATTAATAAAGAAGACTGATTGTTTCTTGAATTTTGTAGATATTAATACATAACGGTTTAAAAAATACGTTGTAAAATAATCACACATTAAATATATTTGTGGACTAATGTACTAAAATAATCGTAATGATTGAGCATCTTAGATAGATCGAAACAAAGTTTGATAAGTAATTGAATATGATTCAATTAAAAAAAACTCATTTCTCACGAATTATATCGAAACCGTAGTAATCTCGGTGATATGTCTATTTCGCAGTAACTGCCACTTAGTTCAGCCATAATTAAAGATTCTTTAATGCTGAGTAAATAATGTACACTTGAAACCCATGGATGGAAATTCTCTCGTGGTAAATTGAAATTCCAGGAAAATGTCACAAAGACGCTGCTAGACAACATGATATCAGATTAAAATCAATTTGATTGTCTAATTTGCAGGTATGTATGTATGTGAGGATATTTTAGTATTATTTGCACAGGGCTGACGATGTAATGCCAAACGTCGAACGCAATTTCCGTGTCAAAGAGATTCGTTTGAGGCCACAATGTCAAGTGATAACCTACCTCACTAAATCAGACGAAAGCCAATACACGTGGCATTGACACTATACTAGTTGTATAAAAGTTGTCTGATTGCAATTTAAATCCATCGCTCCCTAAGGTAATACAATTATAGTACGTTGTACATCATTGAATTCTATTTCTTGGAATGTCAAAGCAATTTAAAATCAGAAGAAATTAATTAGACGATTTCCTCGAAGCCTAAGTTTAATTATCTGTGACTGATATTTGTAATTTTTGCAGTTGCTGTTACATAAAACATACTGTATCTGTATATTGCATGCGACCTGACTTTTGAAATATATTGAGTACACAGCACAGGCAGGATTTTGATGCTATGGCACATGATTGCATTAAAGGTAGAGGGATTTTGGGTGAATGTGTGTAGATGATTGCAAATATTGTGTTTCTATCGCATGCGTGATCGTACGTAAGGTACATCGGGGATTTTATAGGAGAGAAAAGAAAACAATGGAAGGAGATGAGGTAGGTAAGTAAACCAAAGTAAACAGAATCAACAAAAGAACCAGAATTTATGGGGTTCATCAAACCACTATTGTATTGTATTATTATTCTTCCTAATGTCAACAGCACATTGAGCAAATTGCTATTACATTACATCACATTGCATTACTTTGTATTGTATTGCATCCCGTTCAACGTAGTCTCATTTCATTTCGACTCATTCATTCGGTGATTGACTGACTGACTGAATGAGCCTCGGTTCTATGTAAGTACCTAACTATAATATTCTCCGTCTACTCAGTCCTTCGTTCCTCCTCATCCTATTACATTTCATTTCACTCTCTCGCTCATTCTTCAAGGAAGCAGACCTCTGTAAATGCAACTTAACCACATGAAGACAAACAAATGAACAATTTTACAAAATTGTATTTCCTACGATCGTATGTGTAAACTTGGGAAATTTGCTATTGCATAATGGGAATAAATGGGTACAACCTTTAACAGGATAAATACATACATATTAATTGCGTACATAAAACACAATGACGATGTGATATATATTCAAGTCCTTCCTAGTCAATTTTGTATAATGATGCTACCATTGCAAATGATTGTATTTCGACATATTTTTATTTTTACAGATAATTATAGATCAAATTGTTATCGTAGACAAATAATCTAAGGATATATATAATATTATGTGCTAGATTTAAATTGTCATTGAAAATGTCTCAACCAAAATTGTAAGATACTAAAATAGTGCAGTTGTCTAGCAAGAACTTTAGTGCGTAAATAAAAATGCGTATGCACTGTAAAGTGTTTTTATAGCCTAGGAATTGTGTATGTATGAGATAGGATGTGTATCAATTATAGTGGCATCAACAAGCACAATTCCGAGAGTAGCACCAAAAACACCACACAATAAGTATGTTGTAAGTGCATGCATAATAGTACAGATGTACTAAATAAATTGTTTGAACTGTGTTATAATAAGAGATGAGCACGGTGCGTATATGCTCTGTCTGTGTATAGTGATGGAGAAGGCAGGCAGAGTTAGGAGAGAGAAGAGTCCTAAATAGCATTTCTTATGCTTGTAAAATAATGTGCTCCTGTAGAGATCGTAATCCCAGTCATAAATATCAACAAGGCTAGAAAAGCACGAGCTTTATCTCAACTTTTCTATCCTTATTCTCTCTTCCTTCTATTTCTTTATCCCTTCGTACTTTAGTCGACTTGACTTTAACTCCACCATATCTACATTCACCTTTTTCCTTCCTTGTTACAAATATTGAGAAAGTCATAGTCACTTATAGTACGTTAACTCTTTCTAACCAACATAACAAAACAGAACTTGTTCAGCAGACAGTTTTCCTTTGAATCCACTCTGATTGTGTGAGTATAGTAAAGGGCAGAAGCTCCTCATATTTGCCGACTCTTGAAATGAGTAGGGAAATGGCTTAACAGGTGCCCATTTTTTACTTCAACTTTCCAACTCACAATTTTTACTCTCCAACCTTTATTTTTCACTCTATCTCTTCAACTCGTATTTATATACAGATCTTTCGTATTCGCCTAACTATGTTAAACAGTAACGTGTGAGTATCTCTATCACTTACACTATATCAACCAATTCTCTTATATATTATATACAAACAGAAAACACGTTTCACCCTACAACCATTGTTTTATTTTATTGTGTGTACAAATAATATTCCCCCTTCTTACTTTCCTTCTGTTTTTAATACAATGTCCTTTACCGTTGCTCATTAGTTAGTTAATGTTCTGTTTGCTAACTCAAAGCCATTGCACTCCTTCGTCCTTTTAGTTATGTTCACAACTACAATTCAGATGCAGGGTTTTAAGTAAATCTGGTTTCCCTTGCTTTTAGTTATAAAAATACGGAGTATATTTCGCCTTTCTATTATTTACATAATATTAGGAGCTAATACAATCTTTACTTTTACTTTCCGGTATGAGCCTAGTTAAAATTAAGGATTGGGGTCGGTTGAGATATTAGGGAGCTAATAGTACACACGATATAAATGCCTAGTTGGCAAACTTTAGTTTCCCCATCTAATTATTTACAACAAGAGCTTCTAATTCATTCATTCATTTTTTACAGATGAAAGAGGGAAAGGAGTTGAGCGTTGCGGAAAATTGTTAGAGAAGAGCTATCCCTCAAAATGTATAACAACAACCCAGATTCAAAACCGGAGATTTATCTCTCAGACACTGTAAACTGTCCCGATTGATATGATACTATGACCATCACATCAGGAGTTCGTGCGCTGAGGCTAATTTCGAAAAGAAACTTCTTGTTTGCTCACTTACTCATCAGCATTCTTGGATTATTTGAACAAAACTGAGTTGAGAGTATTAAAAGACAACGTTGCAGAAAAAATAGGAACAGCTCATATATTTATCTATCCAAGGCGTCTACACGTGCTTTTAATACACTCTCTTTTCAACATCTGTTATATCTACGGAAAAACTTCCTGCAGAATACAACAAGCAAATTAGTATAATATTTAATGTTCAACCTAGGTAGATGCTTTTTAACAAGGAGACTAGACTACATTAGCCAACTTTGGTTATTAGTTGACAGTAAATGAGCTTTATAGCTACACAGAGTCATAATATCTATTTTTAAGCTGACTGAACTCAAGTCGACTTTAGTTAATTAGTGAATTGAACGTATGAGACGAGCGTTTTATTAGAAAATCGATTGTGTTCCGTGTAGAGTTCTAAACAGTCATTTCTCGACATATGCTCAATGATCAGCAGATCATATAATAACATGTACACAACATGACGAAAGCGAAAACTGAGTTACCTATCCTATAGTTAACGGAATTTAGTTGCGTGTTCTGCATGTGCATTCATAACAATAGCTAAACTCATAAAGAGTGAGTGGACTAAACAGAACACTGTGAATTTCAAGCCCAATGATAATGATGACCACGTAACGTCCAAGAAGTCAAATCTATCTAACCATGCAATGTCCTTAGCAATATGGATTAGTAGCACTAGAATATTCTAATTCATTAATTCCTTGCTCACAGCCATCAAACTTTTGTCTAGATGCACAACTCGGCTTATATACACGTACACTACTGTTAGTTATATTTAAGGATGCAGTAAAATTAGAGCTATAGCCCACACGTAGAAAACAGAATGTATGCACCAACATTTTGGAAACACATAAACGCATACGTTGCCATAATAGGGAAAGAAGAGCATGTGTCGTGCATGATTCCTACCCATCTGCATGAAAATAAATTATTTATAAGGAAAAGAGTTATTAAAGAGGGAAATTAATCAGGACTGATGATGATGGGCTGTCTTTTGTGTTGTCCACCTTCATTTTCCATGTACAATGCCAAAAAAAGAGACTTGTAACTGTAACTAGTGTAACTGTCAAAGTCACTATATACAGGAAGACACAATATCAGTATGGTAATCATAGCTAGTTCCTATTTAATTCACTAGCAAAAGACCATTTACAGTTCCAGCGACATAATCTCTTTAATCAAAAAATTGTTATTGCACACAAAAGTCTTTCTCTCGTATTTAGTCAGTCATACAAAAGTTAAATATTGGAGCTGATTATGTACCCGGTATGCCATAGTCACTAAACAAAAGGATAACAGGTTCTAGGTATAAAACGAGTTATTTAAAGCCCATTCTACAAAGGAGAGAAATAAAGAGAAAACAATAGGAAGAGAGTGTAAGGAAGGAGTGTCAGACCTGCTTAGGCTACACAATCCCAGATCTCAGAATTACAGACACAGCAATTGTGCGTTAGATCTTATACGTGCACCATTGTAGCCTGAATTGCATCTAGCCCAAAAAAAGAGACACTATAGCCGGCTGAACTGAAGCTGAACTGTGTGTGTAATCAGTGTGATCACAAAGTAGTCTTGAGGGAGGCGTACGAAGGCTTAAAGTCAGTCTTAAAAGAAAAATCTGAGACTTAAGACAGGCCCCAGTGGAATGGAGGGACAGATTGTAAAAGAAATGAGTGAAAATTGAGAACTGCTCGCCTGGGACTCTCAACCAACCAAACACACTCTTTTCTCACTTCGACTCTAGCACGCCTTGCCTTGCCTTCCATTGACTTCACTTCACTTTGCTTCACTTCCTTTCTTCCCTTATTCCACCAAAACTTTTGCTCCTTACTCTCTTTACTCTTATATACTCACAAGTTTTTTTTTACAAGTCATGTACATAGACTCTCCGTGCATCTCCTAAATAAATAGATATATAAGGATCTTTTACCTTCAACATTTTCTATATAGATATTTTCTAGACTCTATTCCCTTCTCTTCAGATAAACTTGACTTATTTAGTGAAACTTGTGGAAAGGCACACTCTTTCCACTTGTCTCTCTAAATCTTTACTTTGTTATTCAATAATATTATTGTTTCAAATATGATTCATATGATCACATTGCTGTATTATTGGTTCAGTAAACAACATTCCCCAAAAAATCATGTAATCATTATTCTACGTTTGCTTGTTCAAAAATAAATACATTCGTAATAAAATAACAGATTCCTGCTTACATTTCAATTGCTACCAATTTTTATTTTAGCATTATTCTAGTACACCTTATGTTGTTACACACATTTGAAATTCCGTACATAATCAAGCAGTCCCGTTTTTCCGATGTTTCAAACATTAATTAACATAATTAAAAAGCGAGGTAAGCCATGATATAATATTATTATATGATTGCATTATCGTCAATGTAGATTTGTTGGCAATTGGTAATAGTGTAAGCAAACGTAACAATTACAAGTTAATAGGTAGAAGAAAGATTTCTCGTTAGTGATTCTGCTAGGGTAGCCTCACTCATCAATCGGTACTTTAACCATTAGTGATTTGATTGCGTTCCATTGGTTTGCCTTACTCTTCACTTCTTTCTCTATTGTACACACAACTCATGCACTCTCCTAACAGACTTCCTCCATTCTAGAAATGTGAGTTGAGTTCCTTATTATTCCATACTACTCTACTAGTAGCAATCACTCTATATACGACTATAATAGGTTACAAATATATAGAAGAGGGAATCCAAACAGGAGTTTTGTTGAATGGAACCTGATACAATAAAGATAGAGAGAGAGAGTGAGAGAAGGAGGAAACCAAAACTAAACTACTCAACTCAACTTTGCAGTTGAATTGAATTCAGCTTAGTATTTTTACTCCTCTCCTCTTAATCTTTGCTACTCTATAACAAGTATATGATGGAGATCCTATAGAGAGAATTTGATTTTCTCTATACTTATATATTATGCCATATAAAAAGAAAAGTAATATCTAGTCGTGGACTGAACTACAAACACGCAGTAGGGATAGATCCTTGATTTCATTCTACAAGTTCATCTTTTGAAAAAGACACTAGAAATAAATAGCAGGGAATATTTGTAACTTGGTCGTAGTGCATTGCAACTAGGTGCTAAATGAATCAAAAGAACAGATAAGCGACTACAGAAAGACATTTTCTCCATTCATTTTTCTATTCGAATGAGAAAATTGAATTTTCCTTGCTCCAATTCACTTCATCTTCCGCCCTTACCATTCTTATGCTTTCCTCCACCATTTCTTTTGATTACGGAACGTAGGCGTAACTTCCCCACAAAATCCTCAATGCAAAAATCATAGAATGCACTCGTAAAGATTAACAAAAAGATTTCCAAGCGTTCTATTGCCCATCAACACCAGTTTCACTGATCTAATAATGTTTCTATACATTTCTTTTCTAATTCAAATCAGAATCGTTGCACTAAGTATCTATTCTTTGAACACTAATAGCATTTCCTCACAATTTAGCGTTGTATAGCTACACATGCACATTAGCTTTTAGTTTCTACTAGCCATTTCATTATACAAGTGCAAATCTTTGCCATGTTTACCCTACACAATGCACAGGCACGGAGCATATAGTTTGCGGTGATCATTTTAATATGAGCATTCATATTTAACAGAGAAAGAATAAAAAAGATTTTGTTTGGCCCACCTGCTAGAATCAAACCAAACAATAGGAAACGCTTTTCGTAGATCAAACCCTACCCTACCGCATTGTAAAAATGTGACATGCTAACATGACACCACTTCATAATGATACACTTATTTATTTGTGTCAATAAAACAGATGACAATGAGAAAGGGACCCTTTGAATCATACTCTACGCCCTTAGCGCTTACAAGCACGTTCAGTCATTTAAAAAGTACAAAACTGCAATGTACAGTGTATTGGTAGTGCTACAATGGAAAAGTCTCTCTTTTCTACCCGCTTCCTACAATGTAGCATAAACATTGTAGATCATTTCCTAGCGTCCCTTTTCACCATATGGTATAAGTGCGCTGAGGGCATTTGTATTGGCTATATGCCTTAGTATATTGTCCTCTCAGTAACAAGGGCGAATAAATATCCGAATAAGGTAACCAGCAACAATACTTGTATTATGTTAGGGCTATGCATAATACATTATGCATTGTGAGCTACCTACTGTACCCTCATGTGCTAACAACGTAAATATAGTAAGATCTCCATATTTTATAGAGTGGATACATTTATTTTGTTAGAAATCATAGTAGATAGAGTAGAGGCACTTGTTCACTTTAGCTTCAGAGAGCACATGTTCTATGTAGTACAATGGCGACAATGAAGTGCGCATATGGGTGAATTAAATCACCATAGTCCATTGTTCTCTATTGTGATAGTGGAGCAGAGGAGGCTCTTTTCACATTCTACCTATAATTATAATTATCTATCTATCTATTATATAATATAATTCTAGTGTATAATCTTGCCTTTTTACTCAATGATACTAAAGTCATAATTATTTGATACATGATAGAGTTCAGGAGGAGTATCTGTATCTATAGTCGAATTTACGCATGCTAATGTAATGTATCTCTGTAGCTCAGCTTTTTTACGACAGAAGTTACACAAAGCAATGTGGGTGTCAAAAACTCTATGTAGAAGCGATAATATAATAGAATACAAAGGCAGGCAGAGTCGGAAATCAATGAGACTACCAATCTGCCCGGGTCTCTTACATACAAAAACTGACTTGCCTTTCTTTGCCTTCTCTGGCCTTGCCTTTATATATATTCATTCATATACATTTCCATTATTAGATTTTTTAGCCAATTCAATCCAGCTCAGTTCATCTTTCTATTCTTTTGGAGCAAAGTAGGGATATTGATATCATTCAGCATCACATCACGCAACACTACACAACACGTTGCATCTAAAACTGCATTTTACTTGACTTAAATAGATATGAAATAAAGGGTGCAGGAAAACACTAGAGTTGAGGACACTTGGCTGACCTCACTCACAGTCGAGATAGTGATATCATACATGCTACAAAAATGTACAAGACCCCTCCGGTAAAAAGTCATTCAGTTATTCATTCAATCAATTCAATTGGTTGACTGCTTGACTCATTGTTCAGTTCTTTTGCTCCTGGGCACTTAATCTACACAATATCTTTCTCCGAATGTCTAGTTACAATTGACGGGTGTAAAAGCGAGCTGTGTGTTATGTGCAATGCAGTAGGTAGCTATCCACTAAAGTGCCCTTCCTATACAATGCAATTTCTGGAATGGCACGATAATAGTTATAACAGAGCAAAGTTGAGGATGTCACGCCATATGGTCACTCCAGACAAAACGAAACACACAGACTACTTAACACAAGTAGCTATACACAGGAAATAACAAGTAAGAATCTAATGGCTACGATTTCTCCCTTTGCTTACCCAAAATACGCTTCCGTTTACGCAATTACCTAATAAATTCTACAGAAAACAATAATATCCTAATGAACGGCATGCGTGTCTTATTCAATTCAAATCAATAAGCCAAATCCAATTCTTACGACATGAACTGAGTGTCTATCTACCTGAGAATCCTACCATTACACAAGAGACCAACTTGTAAACAAAATTGAAAGAGTAGTGAAAGATTGATAAGTAGATTATGTTCAGCCTAGAGAAATATAAACACTTAAATTATCTTAGAAAATATAGCTTTCAATATAAGCAAGATAAGAAGTATCTGCTATAAATGTAAATATTTCGAGTTCAGAGTTGAACAAAAGACAGTCGTTAGAAACGTAAAGATGCTATGTGATATAATGTAATGTAGCGTAAAAAGTAAATAGACAATCCAAATGGAGATAAGTACATGTATTTGCGTATATAGATAAACGGAGATGGAATATTTGTGGCTTAATAGTGTGTGATGCTAAGAATGGAGCTACAGATGTTTTGTCTTAGCCTAAGTGATACACACTGTGGGAGAGAGAGAGAGAAAGTGCATTATAATAAGAGGACGGATAGGGAGTCTTCTTGTGAGCAGTTGCTGCAAGATGTAGAAAGTTAGGTAAAGTATGCACCGTAAAGTAAACGTAAAGGTGAGATGGGTTGTAAGGTTAGATAGGTAGTTTGCCAGTAATAATAAAGTGATATTAGGAGTTGGCGTGAGTCAGAGTAATTTCGTCCAAGGGACATCCCAGTGGAACAATCCTCAAATGGATATAGAGCCTCTCGTAAACCTCCACCACAGTAGACAACCCAACAGAAAAGCAACAGAACAAAACAAAACAGGGCACACTATTTTCTCTCTGAGGACTCGTATGTGCAAAGGTGTTTATCCGCACAACCGCCAAACTATTGCCATTTCTACATCAACACTTCTTTACTTCCTTGCATTCCTCTATCTATTCCTCCTCTCCTCTCAACAATATCCAGCATATAGCCCTCTTTTGTCTCTTTATATATGTATATATGTCCTCCTTATTTTACTAGTTGGAGATTTGTAAGCCAACAGAGCAGACCAACCAACCAAGCAGCTACTACTTACATACATCCTATCAGAATCCTTTAGTTTTAGTCTATTACTCGCCTACAGTTCAGTTGACTTGTCTCTTTACTTCCTTTCTAAGTAACTTTACCATCTCCCACCAACTTTACTACTACTTTTCTACCTATTTCTCTACGCTTTATATTCCCATTTAACTCTTTTTTCTATAGAGCATTCTATTTGGAGGCAAACCACTAAAGCTCAACATTTCAATTCACATTCTGGAATCAATCTCTCCATGCCATTTCAATTTCTCACTCAAATATATTTATTCCTTTTTAATGATGCTGCTAGTCAACCTGAAATTGTTCTGATTTACAATAATAATAATGTCATAAATAATCATTCTTGGAATTGGTATAAAATCAAACAAACAATTGAGTGTTAATAAAAATCTTGCTTTTCTGTAGCAAAAGGATTGTGTAGTAGAATTGAATAATACAGGAGAGGAAATAGAAAGAAAGGGCAGAATAACTTAGAAATACAATTGTACAGAGTCATAACGACTTAATTTCATTTATTCTGAACAATGGAGTTTGAAATAAAGGTTTTGGGTAGGAGGAAAGACGGAAAAGTGAAATGAAGCTGAGCCACTGAACGATAAAGTAATAGGAGGCAACTCATTTCCCTTCCTAAAATAAACTTCACTTTTGTCCGGAATTTTACATTTTTCTACTTAAGTTACATTGCGTTATGTTTTCTCTAATCTCGCTTTGCGATACAAACATACAGAATGAACAGAGGAGTAGAAGGAGAAAAGTAAGGAATTGAAAGGCAGCAAAAGGCGGCGAAGAGAGAGAGAGAGAGAGAAAAAGAGTGAATTCACTTATGTACTTAGACAACTGCACTTGTTCTTAATACAGCTAAACGAGTCTCCACTAGCTCTATAAGTGAGTAAGTAGGGAAAGGTTTGAATTCTGCATTGTGTCTCCTAGCGTGAGTAGTATTAGACAACAGCTTTAAAGAAATAGGAAAACACGTAGAAAGGCTAGAGCTAAGTAAAGTATACACCGTTAACTATGTCTACTAGTTGGCCATAGAAAAGTGTTTGAGGAAAGTGCCTTAGCCTTCCTTTGAGCATTCTTAGGCAGGACAGAAAGACATGAAAGTCGCGGACAGACATTATGCAAAATAAGAAACGATAAAAATGTCAAAAATCCCCCAAGGCTTCATTTTGTGCCTGAATAAGAAAATTGCATAAGTGAGTAGCAAATACTTCTTTTGAAACTTTTGCCTTCCTTCACAGAAATATACGTAGGCATTATTAAAGGAAGCAGGGGAACTAACATGCACACACAGAGAGAGAAGCTACTACATACATGTACATGTCGTATAATAGCAGGAAAGAGTGTCTTTGCTTTGCATTTTCTCAGCTTTACTTTCATTTCTTCACTTTTCCCATAGACATACACACCAGCAGACTAGAGACGTCCAGAGAAGAAGAAGAGAGTGCATACACATACCTACATAGTTCGATACAAAGCAAACTTTATACTGTTATTATATATTAGTATATATAACAAAAGAGAGGAGAGCACAGGACGATAAATAGAGTCGAATATGATTCTAACTATCCTCACTTTCCCTTCCTATACCTATCTAACCATCCTACAATCTACTTTCAAAGTGAAATCGTTTAAACTTACACGCGGCTCTAATATTACCTCGCACAACACAATACAAACTAGTTGACAAGACGAGATGAGTCTCTACAATGCAAACCTACTACTATTATTCTTCTCTCTCTGGTGGAATTGTGACGAGAGCTCATATACTTATATATCCTCTCTAAATAGGTACATTCATACATTCCTCACACTCACATATATTATATAACTTGTACACTACACACTCTCATAAGCTTATTTCCTCATGTAGCTTTAACAATAACAAACCTATTTAACAACTCCTTCTCCTACTCTAGGTTTTATATATACATTGGCTTTGGTTTACTCTTTGTTAAGCCCTCTCTCTCTCTCTCTCTTTCACCGCTTTCCAATGCTGTGTACTATGGTAAAGACAGGAATATTTAGAGATATAGCGCGATAGTGGCAGCTGTACGTACGACTACGACGTACATGAAAGCATCCTA
The DNA here is from genome assembly GCA_009936455.2 of Tomocerus minor. Taxonomy (NCBI): domain Eukaryota; kingdom Metazoa; phylum Arthropoda; class Collembola; order Entomobryomorpha; family Tomoceridae; genus Tomocerus; species Tomocerus minor. The sequence continues at coordinate 40,682 of JAAAYG020014969.1, forward strand.
CGAAATTTAGTGGAATAGCAAAGAAGAAAAATCGTATCAACGGTTTCACATGGCAAGAAATCGAGGAAAGCGAGAAAAGACTCAAAGTCAACTCAACGCTCTCCCCGCTCTACTCCATTCTCCACTATAATATTTCTGTAGTCAACCAACTTTATTCACTCACAGTTAGTCAACTCAAATACTTTCCTTTCACTCCCTTTTCCTATGTTCACGACGTTGCTCATCGTATACAGGACCTACACCTTATCATCCATATCAACGTCAACTTCCTTACTATTTAATGCATAAAAATATTGTAGCGCTGAAAACTAACGATTAGCAATACATTCTTCAGAATTACTTATACTTTTATCAAGCATTATGAAGGATTATACAGACACAAAAATTTACCTGCAAAATTACTATTACATTAATGCACATTTAGGATAACAATAGTTAATGGGGAAAAATTGCCACGTTGCAATTGAAATGTTTAAATCTAAATCTAAATGTTTTTGGTCTGATTGCGATAATAAAATTGCACGTTAGATTTTGATGAGTTGCTAGCTGCAATTTCAATTGGTACATTAAGGAAATGGAAAACTAAGCAAGTGTGTAGTAAATAGAATCGATATTGTCAGAGCTCAACTAAATAATCTGATAAGCAATATTGGCTAGATTGCCCACTTCACATTTCAACTGGAAGGAATAGGAAATACGATAGTGCTTAATGAGCACTTCATCCAATCACTTTCCCCACTAAGGCATACATCAGCTCTCAATAAAACTAGCAACAAATAGGTACTTCCCTTCCATTTACCATGATTTGACAATACTGATGCTATATATACCAATGTATATGTTATATGTATATTCATTTACATACTGTGCTGCTGCGTACTTTCGTACATACTGCGTAGGTTACTGAGACGGAAGTAGGCCCTTACGCACATTTTACACGCGAATATCTATGCACAGTGATGATTTCAGTAAATTCTACAGATAGAGACATCAAAGGCTTTTCCACTTCCTAACCTAACATGACTTACATCACATTAATTAAAGTAACTAGGCTGAACTACTTGCAATTAGCCAGAAAATTAATTAGAGCAATCTCCACGATTATTATGCTTCTATTTTGTCCAGTTGGTTTGCTAGCATACTCTTACATATGCCTACCTACCCAGCAGTAGCAATACTAAACAATATTTTATGTTACCCATACATAGAGCTAGAAAATGTCACTGGAATTGATTATGTGACTGTTTATAATAGCTGTATAATATAGCTAGCTGGTGGTGTTATATAATGTAATGTAGTGTTATATAATGGATTATTATGCGGTAATATCGCATAGCACATGCATTTTACATACCTGACTTATTTAGATTTGAAACACTTGAATTACTTAAACAATTAACGTAACATAGGATGAGTATCCACCTGACATTACTGATATCCAAACTATCTACATTGCAAAAATAATATACAATAAGTGCTTTTTGCTCTCAGAATTTGAAAGAATAGCTAACAATACAATGCAAAATTGAATCGTGCAGTAAATATCAGTCGGTTCTTTTTCGAAAGTGTTAAGAATACAGAAAAGTATTACGCATGTTAACTATTAGTGCCTGTTGGAGAAAGATCTCTAGAGTAAAGTGCACCTACTAAGTATGTATTTATAGCTGTAGCACACAAGTATCATATGGATATTTTATAATAATAATATACCAGAATTTAGTAGTGATAAGAAGGTAAGCATAATAGTAATATTTCATAGGCAGTGTGAAGACCCCGTAGCTGTAGCGGCAGGGAAAATATAGGAAGATGATTCAAGTCAAAGGAAGTGAAGTCAAGACAAGGCAAGTCATGTAAAGAGTCTGGACAGGAAGCAAGTCAGTAGTGTGCTATAGAGAAGAAGAGGGTAGAATAGAGAGGTTAACACAGATGTATATAATAATATAAGGTCGGAAGTATAGATATATAATATATAGAGTTGAGAAGGGTAGTAGTAGTAGGTTGAGCGTACTTGTGCGAGCAATGGAACTGACGATGAGTAGATAGGTACGTCTACTACAAGAGAAAAGAGAGATATCTCATTCACATAGAAGTTAGAAGTTGTCTATATAGCTAGTATATATATACAAAGCATAGGAGGAGAGTCTATATGCATCTGGAGATCAGTGAGAGAGAGAGAGTTGTGTAAGAAATGTGTGTATTGTACGTAGTAGTAGGTAGGTCCGTCTGTACGTAACTTAAGTAGGTACATTCATATAGTAAGCGACTGACGAGAGTCTCGTGGTAGTACATACAGAGAGAGTGAGGAAAGTCCCGGAGGAATAGTTCCCCTCCCACAGGAGAAATCAATACCTGTGGGACTACACTCGAACCAATCCCAGACTCCACCAAAATTACAAAGTTTGCACACCGACGATCGAACGAAAACAATCAGCTTGACATTTCCATATACATATGGACAGGCAGAGAGAGAGAGAGAGAGAGAATAGAGAAGACAGAGAAGAAGAGGACTAGTCTCCAACTAAAGTTAAGGGAATGCAATCTAATGCAATGCAAAGCAATGCAAGTCAAGGGCAGGATGGGCATGCCAAAGCAATGAATTCACAGACTCACACAGCACACTAAAGCAAAGTAGCCGAGAGTGAATGTCTTCAGTTGAATATATGAACAAAATACTCACATCACATCACAATCACTTCACTTTTCCTTTTCTCTTCTTCCTTAAGACTTGGACTTAGCCACCTACCTACCAACACACTCTCAACTAACTCTGTCTCTCTCTCTCTTTTCCATGTGCTACCTCTCTCCCTCCACTAAACTTCGCCTCTCTTTTTATTCAGACTTCACTTCACTCTTCCCAAACTTCCTACTTCCACTATGTACATAATATGAATGATAGAGAATCAATCTACATGAAGATTCACATGCATACGAACACTATACTACATATAGATAACAATCTATGCATAATCTACATGTACACACGTAAGTCACTCTAAGTGACTCACTTTACTTTCTACATATAATACTATAGATATATATATACTACAACATGATATATATAGACATAGAGATATTCTTTGGACTGATCAGAAGTAGACTAAAAGGACAAAGTAGCAAATACAGCTATCAGAATACAAATTTTATATCTATATATACCCATGTATCTGAATACGTTTGCAAGAGAGTCTTTAGTTTGCCTACCGTAGAGATGTCTAAATGTAGTAAGTATGCAGCCAAGTACGGAAATAGGAGATAGACTCTCGGCTAAAACCACTCTAGCTCTAAGAAGAATTTTTTTAAGTTATTCAACCCGACGAGAAACTCTGTTTCAAACTTGACTGCCTTGACTTTGCTTCACTCGACTCGAAGAGCCAAGGAGAGCAGAGAGTGAGTGAGGAAAAAGAAAGAAAAACAAAAGAACTGCTAATAGAGTTCCGAATGGATTGTCTCTCGATCTGTTAGATTTACTTTAGTTTATTTCAGTTTAACTTCTTATTTTCCTTCCTTTTCAAAACAGAACAGCTTCTAACCACAAACTTGACTTTTTCATAATATCCCATAGCCTTATATTATTATGTAAATACCATACATAACTACTCTTTCTTAAATTAAGCTTCCGTTTACACTTACCATGTAAAATTCCAAGGAATGCACACACATTACAAACTAACATAAGTGCATATTGTAGCTCTGTATAAGAATACACAAACACAAGACATACTTTAGAGCATTTGCTTATTTTGCTTTAGAAATTATGTACCTGGGTTAAAAACAAGCATACATATCCCAATCTTCAGAAGATTTTACTAAAAATGTAGTCTTAGAAGTAAGAGAAACTATGCTACCCTGGCTGAAATGAAAGTAAATGCACCAAATAATTAATTATTTAGCCTGTCCTTCTTTATTCTTTATCTTATCTACCTGTAAATATTAAATGAGAACTTCCCACAAAAGCCAAATCCTTTTCCAATAATGCGATGAGATCTGCACCAGTGTCAAACCTAGTGTGACTTGAATTGAGGGAGAATCAACTTCTGTAGATTCTTTCCTTTCCTAACATACATTTATACAAAAATTTTCCCTTAAAATCTGCTAATACTTTGTGGAATTAGTACTACAATCTATTACCACAAGAAAGTCACTAGTAGGGAAAATTCAGCATTTATCCTCGTTAAAATTGATAGTTTCCTTTTCAAATTGCTTTAAAGTGTTACTAAACTGTAACATATTCCTACACCAGCATTTGCTAGTATGTTATTAATTAATTAGTAATTATTACTCCGGTGATGTTCAAAATAAGGATAGATATAATTGACCAAGAGTATATTAGATTTTTAGGTTATTGTATCTCCAACAGTATATGTCCAAAATAATTTAAGAGAGGCAGTTTTATCTGGCGGTCTAGTATACTAATAATAATATTAACTGCTGACCATAGTAATTACTAAATGAATGCAAATAAATAAGAACTTAGAATAGTAGTACAGTGCAAAAGTAGGAATAGAGCCTTGAAGTACCTTGTGGGTATGTACTCACTTCTAAACTACGCACAATAAGTATTTACATTGCATAAGCTTAGGAATTGAGTGGCTAGATTGGACTGACATGTTTATATCTGAGAATAATGCCCTGGCATAGGATGCAGTGTATTCGAGAGTAGTAGAGAAGGAAACGAAGCAGCCTCTCATTTGCATAATGGGGAAACCATTAAGGGGAAGTGAGTAGAGAAGAGTAGAAGGCAGGCAGGAAAAGAGAGTACAAAGACGCAGGGAGTGACTGACTCTATTTTTTCCTGTCTTTCTATCTATTATTGTCTCCCGGCAGTTGTGTGTCTCTTCTAGTCACTATTACTACGACAGAAAGAGTACTACTTACTTATGCCTAAAAAGATAGAGCTTAGCACACGCCTTCTTTGCCAAATATGCATTATGTCCTATAGGGACAAGACAAAGAGTAAGTGTCATTTTGTCCTCCGTGTCTTCAGCATTGTATAAAATGGAATGCTTTAAAATATACTCTTATATAACCATACACAACACACAAAATATTTAACCAATATATATCTATAGAATCTATGTGAAAATGTATTGTATAAATGTACAAGTAGTTTCCCTATCACAAATGCATTATAAATACGCAGCTATAGAAAACTGCGTAAGTATATAGAGGCAACTTACTCTCCATCCCTTACGCCTTGGATGTTCAAACTAAAGTATAGACATAAACGGTGAATGCGTCTACGTATGTTTATTTGTTGGTACTTACACTTGAATCTATATGCACATTATTCTGCACTTTGTACACTAGAATCCAAAACTAACGGAAAAAAGTCAACTCCAACCGAATTCAATTCAATCTATTGCTTCTCTCTATATACATTTTCTACGATATCTACCTACCGACCATTGTTGTCATTGTCCCAAACCCACAAGACAACAAAACAAGTTCGGAAAACCAAAAGTTACACGCCTACTTTCCGTCCTGTCCCTACACCAATTTCTCTAGAGTGTCTCTGAATACTAACACAAACTATGCATTGATAATAGCAAAGAATGTAAAAGCAGTTTACAATCTGTCAAGTTATATGTCTGCTCTGTCATCCAACACTTTGGCTTTTACTGTCTTCTGTCTACCAGCTATTTTGTAGAAAATATTTACCAGAATAGAATTGCGTTACAGTTTGCAAGCAATGTCGGACCACCAAACCTACTTATAATAGTCAAATCTTGCACATTTATAATATAAAAGTGAAAGATGTCTACTACCTGTGTGTATGACTATCAATAAAAATCAGGTTTCACTAACAAATACTATGACGTTTTGTTAAGCTCTGTAATATAATAAGCTTTATCATAAGAAAATGAGCTTTAACATTTAAGCTTACCTGTCGATAATTACAGGGTCAGACGGGGTTTCATTTCGATTGCCGCAGCTTTTCTTGTCACAACATCGACTGCACATCACTTCATGAGTTAAGAGAACTCGACACATTTCTGGATTCTTGTCTTGGCCCTCGTACATTATAGCCTGTAGAAAAATTTAACAAAACGAATTCAGCATCTTTCATAAATAAATCTTAGGAAATTCTGCATTCACTAAATACAAAGACAAACTTCCACTGGAAAAGTTTATGTAATGCAATGAAGGTCGTTTCTGTTTTCTGCTTAAAAGGTTGATATGTACAAAAGCTTGTAGTAAATTTCATTTTGCTGTGATACGATGTGTGCATAAATGCATATTGCGTTGCATGAGATGCAGAAAGTGCATTAACTTGTTCCATTGATGTTGCTACATAGTAGTACATAGTACACGTAGTGAAATCAGCCTAAGTACGTAATATTTAGCAAGAGATGTAAATAGAAGATAGAAGAGGGTTACAATAGCGAAGGGGAATATTCATTTCTTTTTGTATGATGGGATAGAGGAAGCTAGGTATCTATACTATGGTTTTAGCTTTATGAATACTAATACTTGTATGAAATGGTTTGTATAGGAAAGAAAAGGATTATAATGTTAAATGTGGAAAGCACGCGGAAATGTTGACTATGGTAGTTCGGGAGCCAGGAGCCAAAAGGAAAAGACAAAGGCGGGAGTAATATTTGTCTCGTGTCCTACGTCCTCCTGCAGCATCCCAATCTCCCTTAACTTAAACATGCATTCTAACTAACATAACATCAAGAGATATATGTATGCACAGAGAACTGCAGCCCATTCACTTTAAATTTCCATAGATTTCAGATAATATTTATGTAGTATAATCTACTGCTTATTTAGCTCTTTTCTTTTCATGCTTTCCATTCATTGCATCTAAACTACATCATGTATATTTGCAGTTATGCTATTTAGTCACGTCAAAGTCAACGTCAACTCTTCCCGTCCTTCGTCTTCAATCCAAATCCCCTAATTCTTATGTATAAAAAGACAGCCACTTTCATTATAAATATTTTTAGCGATTTTACTACGTAGAGCGTCCATTATGTCTCTACTCTTGTAACACTGTACCAGGAATTTATAAATTAGATACAGTATTGTTTTAATGCCTTAATTTTATTACCTAATATTTTTCTATTGTGAATAGCGTGCACTGGTACTTTTCTAACTTAGCTAAATAAAGTCATTTGAGCAAGTCATAACATCACTGAGAAAACAAGTGAACTGCGGGCAGGCCGAGACAAACCAATATTAAAGCTTAAACTCTAACGCAAATAGACTCAGCCAGACTTAACCCAATAATGCTGCATTAGAAGAATATAAAGAGGAAGAATAACAAGCATAAATTGATATAGGGTGACACTTTCCCTAAGTAGTGCCCAATCCGACTCAACAACATATTAGTGGCTATATATTAAGCTAATAATATATTATAGGAAATAGTATAGCAACACATTTACTATTTACTTCCCAAATAGATTCTATCTCAAAATAAGCCATCTATATGTAATCTAATAGAAATTCTCATTGAATCAAATAGGAAACAAAGATTATAGGCTAAAATCCTTCGAACAGCCGAAGGATACTAAAACCTCGCAGCCTTTTTTGACACCACAGAAAAATCTGTGTAGAGCATGAGAAGAAAGAAAAGTGCTACATTTGGCTGTTACGATATTTGGCTCTCGATGAAATAATAATTGATAGGATGAGACGCACTACTCAGGATTCGTTAGCCAAGCTAGGTTCGCAGTGTAGATAGGAAGACGGATGGATTAGCTATATCGCACGCATTCCCACTCTTCAATATGCACTCATCATCTCCTTTCGTTTACCTATTCCCTCCACCACTATTTTGGGGAGAAAGAAGGTTTTAAGTAATCTTATTAAGGTCTCTCTCCACTCCAACACAAATACAATTAGCACCCGCTTGAACAAAGGACGGATGAACACACGGGAAACTCCAAAACATTCCCTTTTGCCTTGGCATTGAACTCCAATTCCCTTCCCCTATATCCACGATTGCCTTTCTACCTGTTTTCCCTTATTAGGCAATTGAACCGCTACCAAGTCAGTTCACCGTTCGCTTAAACACAATGATTAGCCTGACTATAAATTAGTTCTTTCTTACATCTACATGTTCACACCGACATTGTTTAATGTTTACTAAACAAAGGCAAATATAGAAATATGAAACCATCATTTTAACATGAGAATCACAGAATTATTACAACTTTTCAGAAAGGATAAAAACATTTCATTTCTGATGCCAAATAGTAATACTGTCTTCAGTCATACGGACTTTCAATGCAACCCATACAAAACGTTATCACAGATCTAACCCTTATTCATCTGTTGATACATTCTACTTAAGCTTAATAATTTTTGTTAACCACATTGTAGTTTATAGCGTTTAACTTAAATTCACGGACTAAATGTAGCAAAGCTAAAGAACTACATTTGGTGAAGAATTAACATTCTTCACCAAATTCCATTAACAGTTGCCGAAGATATTGCAACCCTTGCTGTTAAAGGATCTGCTTCATTATTACAAAATCATCTCTTTAAAGCACATAATTGTTCTTGAAATTGTCTAATTACCCATTTTGTTATGTTACTTGTTGAATAATTTTACTGTGTCTTTAAGGCAACTTCATTTCGAAGCAGTCAATAAAATAATAATAATTCGTGTTTATACTTTTATGGCTTTGTATACTAATTCTTACTGCTACAATGCACTTTTCCAGCGTATCATTTGTAATCTCTGTTTTAGTAGAATTAAGTAGCAAGGCTGAAATTTAATAAAAATAAGTTACCTGTTTCGTGACTGAATCGATTAGTCTCACGTAAATATCTTGCTCTTGACGAATTCCTATGTGAATACATGTTTAAGAATGTTAAAGGTTCAATAAAATTTTGTATTGTAAGCTTTAAAGACTCAAATCCAAACTTCAAACTAAAAGATTCTTACCGTTAGCGTAGAGAAGTTGCAGTCTGTATTGGATGCCATTATTTGTCTTTTGTCCATCGGGCTCCTGTAGAAACTCAACCAAGTGAATTATTATAATTAACTTTATATATTTACTTCTTCATTTATAAAATGATTCATAAATACAGTAGAGAAGTAAGAGAATTAAAAATATTCTAACGTTACTATACATCTTAGCCTTTTACTTAGCTTTTCCATTACACTTTTAAAAGGGACAAAGTAAAAATGCAACTCAATCATTGTTACAGCAATTATTATAGCTGAACAATGCTATAATACAGTTCCAAAAATTGGTGCTGAATATAAGTAACTATTGTCTCCATTATTAGCATAAATATTTCCAGCCTTAATTTGACGGGAAAGTAAAGAATGATATCTGCAATTCTGGCTGATAACTTTGCTTTCCATAAAAATTTATAGGCAATTCCAATGACGTAATTACATCCCGATTATAACTGAGCTGAGACAAAATGGTTGTAAAATGCAAAACAATTCAGATGGATTGTAAAGGAGTTGCATTATCTATTCATCAAATAGTGGAACGAGTTGACGATATGAAAGAGTTAGTTAGCTATCAGCAAGTAGCATCTGTAGTACAAGGGAATAAATGGGAAAGGCAAGTGAAACTGCTAAGTATAATACGCCTCGTCTACCTAACTATCTGTATAAGTGTTATGTGCTCTTTGTAAAGAGTAAAGGGAAGGAACTAATCTGATCAAAATTAATTGAGCAGTGGAAAGTCATAATTCGCAAGACATGACATGAGCCAAGTCAAATCAAGTAACTTCCCACAACTAGTACAGCCAACCAACCCACCCAACTTTTAAAGAACACATCACATCATTTTTCTATTTTCTTCCTCGCTCAGGAACTTCGTTGCAGCTATCTGCGTCCTCCGCGACTCTCTGCAAAGCATGGCAAAGTGAACTCGTTTATATTATCTCTATACCCGAGAGTTAGGAATACATAGAAGCACATCAGCGTAGAAAGTTTTATTAGAGCACGACTTGACATTGGAAAAGTTGAGATGTCTTTATAGCTAATACTAATTTCCCCGTGACAGCCTCCCGTTTACTTGTGTACATAATTTTTTACATAATTTTTTTCAAATTGAGCTATGATTCTGCAATATTGGAATCTGGCAGTTTATCCTTTAAACGAAAGACCGTAATATGTGTACATCAAATAAATTCATACGCTATACCACATGAGAGTAGCGAAGAACCAATTAGCTAGGGGATGGCTACACGCAAGATTGAATTTTTAAGATGACTTATTTTTAATGATTCTTGATTGGCTTGGTTGACTTGTTCTAATCATATTAGTTGCCCCTTCTCTTCAAAATCTTTTTAGGCAATTTAGACATCCTCTACACTACACATGTACCTACCCACAGCTTACGCTACTATTTTGCTATTCCTGCATGCATTTTTGTACTTTACCTTTTACTATCAACTCAACCTATAAATATATTCACTACTGATAGAACACTTAGATAATTCTGTCTTAATTTTCTTAATTCTGTGATTAGTAAAATGGGTATAGGCAGAATTACGATGAATTGTTAAATTGTACCAATAATATGCTGGATTTTAATTACTATATGTAGTGCTACTCTTTGTAGCCTATGTTAATGATGATAAGAAAAAATTTCATACGCCAGTCCTGAAATAAATCTGTTTCTTCAGGTTGTATACTTACTTGGTCTTTTTCAATGAAACCGATGAATACAGTTCGTTCAATCTCTACAGGCTGACCTGCCCGGTCGTAAAGCGCAATGACAAAATGGAAAAAGTTGGATTTTCGAAGATTCGACGGAGGTTGCTTTTCAAAATGTGCCCGACCAATCCCAACACTAGAATAAAAACACAAATCAAATATTTATTTCATTTCCAGTACGTTAATTGCTAATTGGTAACACGTATACTAAGATTAATAAGGTATAGAGCAGGAAATATTTGATTGTTCATGAAATGCATGCATATTTTTGTCTCTTGCCAATAATACCACTGAATACACAGATGATCATTATACACATTGAGAATTGAGAGAATTTGTGCCACAAGAAGTTCAAATTGACAAAGACTCGATGAAAGCAATCTATATAGTAATGGTAACAAAAAAATTTTTGAATATAAAAAATCTGTCTGTTTGAAAGTTCAGCAAAAGTTATTATACGAGTGTAATAAGAATTAAATCCGTAGGCTAAGAAAAGGGAAGCGTATAATAGTCTCGTTGCTATTCCAATTAACGAAGTCGTCGCACATACAAAGTGCAGTGCGAGTGAAACAAGAATAGGAAATGGCTCTGTTAGTAATTCAAAGAGGGAATCTCCCAATAATTAAAGTTTAGCCGGAGTCTTGAAAAGGAAAGTGGTGGAGCGAAGATTCATTGCTCTTTGGTATTTTTTTCATTGTAGCAAAGCCAAGATGCTCTGAATGAACATTACGTTACGTTACATTACATTACAAGTTCTTTAGTTTAAGTCGACTAAGAGAAGACAAGAGTTTGTGTAGGGAAAGGGCCATTTGTGTGTGTGTGGAAAAGCGCTGTGGCCAATTATTCCCCTGATTCCCATTATGAAAACCTTCTTGGGGTAAAATGAGTCGATTGAGAATTGCCTTGCCGAATCTCAATTCATTTTTTCTCCACTAGCGAGGCTCTTGTCTTGTCTCAGTCAGTAAAGTATGACCAAACGAAGCAAAGCAAGCAACTTTACTTTCTTTTAAGTCATTCCAACAACTCAGTCAGCTCCTTCTTTCACTTGTGTTCTCTTAATTTACCTTAGCACAAATACACCTATCCATAAGGAGAAGGATGGATATACACTTCCCACCATTTACTACATACATATCTCTCACTAACTACAGAGTAAAGAGCTAACAAACTATTCTTACTTATCGTTAGTATATATTCCAAAGCTAACCTAACACCAACAGAGCTAAATGACACCAAAAAAGGCTATCTCCTCTCTTTTTTATTTCATAGAAAATCCAAAAGCATAGCAAATAGACATACATTTCTGACTTGACTAATAAACTTCTTGATTTACCAGAGTTTTACTCTATACAGTAGCTTTGTATATGTGTATACTACGTAATGCTCTTTCACAGATCTACACCTAACAGTCTCTATAAACGCTATAACCTCTGCCTTTTCTATCAGATCAGCTTAAGATTTCCTCAGCTCGCCTCTATCTGTTTCGATCTCATCTAGCACACTGTTTCCTGTGTTTGCACTTTGTGAACTGGCTGGGTGAGACGATAAATTTCGCTTCTTCCTCATCCACTACATCACATCTGCCACCAACATTAGAGATAGAAAGAGGCGCTAGACGACTAGAGATCGGCACATTATACACAGCATAAAATCTTAGCATTCTAATTATCGTGAGGAAACGCACTTATTTCCTAATTTCAATTAAAATACTACATCTTTATCCCTTAAACTCAATTGGCTAATGTGAAAATCTCTAATATTTATCTTGTGATACTGCTACTTTCCCATTACATCAACCAACCTAAAGAGTCTTAACAGATTTAGATTTGAATTTAGCTAATTTTACTTTTACATTGTAAAGCATAGTGCTATTAGTTAGTCAAAGGGAATCTATAGGTGATATCCGTTTTGTATTAGATACGAAAGGTAATAAGAGTCAGCTGAAACCAATGAAAACGAGGAAATTGCCCATTAAATAAAAATTTAAGACGCCCCAAATTAGTCTTCCTTTAATTTGTTTCTGAAACTCCCCTCCGCAGACATTTCCCTTGGCACTTCTTTTCTTATTTCTTTTGCATCGCTACGGCATATTATTATTTTATATCATACATCTTACTATTTGTAACTACAATACAAATATAATTCTATAGATATATCTACAGAGATATATCTCGAGGATCACAATGTACTACAATATTTTCAGCAGTTGTGCTAAGCTGTAGTATTGTCTTTAGATTTAGCTACCTACAAAACCGACTCCTTCCTACCGTCTTATTTACTTTCTTACTGCTCTCTCTCTCTCTCTATTTACTCTACAAGGAACAAGTGTATAGATAAGTGTCTTAGAGATACACACAAGAACACATTGCTATCTTCCCGACGTCTTTTTTAGTTAGCTCACTAACTCTTCTCCGTGCACAACTAGACCAATTAGGATTAGCAATGTATTACTTTTCCCTACAACACAACAGAGCACAGTTCCAACACAAGAAAACATAATTCTACGTGTTCTACACACACAAAAAGACAGAAACAAGAGCTGCCGCTACTTTTAATTGATCTGAAAATCCTTTCATTTGATTTGACAGTGTTGTTTATGTTTTTCTCTTTATTCTCATTCCTTCATTAACTTTTATTTCTTTTATGGCTTTCTCATTCCTTAGTATTCATAGCAAGGGATTTTAACTAAACTGCTCTACCGAAATAACAATATCCTACTACCTATCATCTAATCGTCTAAGTCTAATCTATGAGGATATTACAAGCTACATATACATAAATTACTTCTACCGTCGGACACAGAACACGGTAATATTGATACAAAACTTATTTTAGCTATCTGCAACAGTGCCATCCGAATATCTTAATTACTTTCTTTCTTCTGTGATTCTACATACAAAATATTATTAGAGACATTCGTAGACTAAAATACGGACATTTTCATTTGCATTTGGTGCATTCAAGTACGAGGAATACTAATTGCAAACTAAAATCAAAAATTGATGTGGATTAGTCTACCCTTCAATAAATAAAGCTGTAAAGATATTAGTGCAGTATTTATAATTTAAAATTCTCATTATTGATATCGCCACAATTATTTTGTAAATATTTCTATTTCTATATTAACATTATTTAATGTAGGTCCTCTGATTTCGACTAATTCATTTTACATGTGAGACAATTACGAATCTAGCATATTACTGTTATTTATAGTGGTAGTCTCACGAATTTACTTATTGCAAGAAGGGTTAAAGAGAGTCAACAAAGAAAAAGTAATCGTTATGTTGGGAGTTTTTTTAGACAATTATGTGGTGTTGTTAATCTTGTAATCTGCTTACTTGGACTGATCGACAATAGTTGGTTGCATCCATGGTCTGGGTGCAAGTTGAGCACTGAGAGGTTCTTCCTTTAAGCTAGGACCTCGCGGCTGATGACCGCCCAAGTCCTGATGCAATCCAAACATCATCATTGTCACTCACTTCTGTCAGTTGCCCGTTCACGTAAAAAATCACTTAAGTAGAAAACACAGAAGTATCAAATATAGTTTTCTTGTGTCAATTTTCTCAGGTTATAAACTTGGTGAGTAGGGAAATTAATGGAGCCAAGTGTCACAAGTCCGAGAAAACATTTTATGAGGGATAGAAAAGACAGTCATGAGCACAAATGTTGAGAAAATTGCAATTTTCTGTGATTTTCTTCCTTTTCCGCCGCACGAGTATAGAGTTAGGTAGTGATTTTCACAAACAGGAAGTAGAGTTGTGCTTTCTTTGTTTTCCTTTGTTTACATAAAATGCAGTGCACTCTCAAGTCGCCCCCTTGACACGTGAAAATGAAAGTGACAGTAGTGTGGACAGTCTGTCGCAGGAGGAGTGATTGTTTATGAGTGAGAGAAAAGCATAGCGCGAGGGAACAAAGGAATTGAGAAAATTGATTAGTGATTGAAAATTGATCAGTGAGTGACGTCGAGTAGGTGGACAATTGTAAACTAGTAAAATAGTTCACGTCATAAAGAGAAGTTGGAGGTGGCAATTGTATTTGTGGTGTTCAAAGTGAAAGCACGTGCTTGGTGTTCCCGTATAAATAATGCGTGTGTTGTTTGTTCATCTAAAAAGGAACTTGTCGGCTCGGTTTGGTTTCGTTTGACTCGGTAAGTATTTTGGTTGTAGTTTCCTTGCCTTTTTCCCTCTCTGGTTGGCTATAGTCCGTGTAAAGGTCCTGTCCAAGAATTAATGAGATGGTGTGAAATGTTTATTTTAAAGTATTAACCTCTTGAACTTTCTGCAGTAATAAGTTAGGGAATGGGACACAAAGGCCTGTGTGAGTTGAGTACTTGTAGCAATTGAAGAGTTTTACAAGATTTTGCTTTGGCGTTGATGTAATTGGAGCACCTTGGGACCGGGAGAATGGAGCCAAGCTCTATCTGAACAAAACAGAACGGAACAGAAGAGAAGAGGCAAAAGGATGAAGGAAAGTTAAAGGCCTTTTCAGTTACGTCCTAAGTAGTGCAGTGTAGTGCCAGTGTCTTTTCGACTATTTTCCACGTTGGAGTTTATATGATTTGAGGAGAGAGACGAGCTATGCTCCTGCTTCGAGAGAGAATCGCGTATGGTGAAATTTTCATAGGAGAGTCCCTGTAGGCTTTTATTCTCTCTTGTGACTGGGAAAAACACTGAGAAAATCTCGCTTGGGGTTTCTCGGTTTAGCTCTGGTCGGGTTTGGTTTGGTTTCCTTGGCCTGGCTGCCTTGCCTTGGTGCATCCAGTCTAGTCAAGTCTGGTCGCTCTAACCAAACCGCCTCTGACAAGACTTGCTTTGCTTCGCTTTAGCCAAATCCTGGCCTAGCCAACTCTTCCTACTTCGTGTCGTGTTTACTACGGGAGCCTTAGCTGGGCCAGGCCAAAGCAAAGCCTGCCTGGCACACAGCACCAACGAACTTGCCTGCCCGCGTGCTCCTCTTCTCCTCCCTATCCACTTGCCCTCCCATCATCCCTCATCCTATGCCTAAACATCCTCTCCGCATCTATGCTCCGAATCCTCACTCTCCACGGCCACTTCCACCATGCAGCAACACAGCAGCATCCTTCTCGCTACCTCACACATACTCTTCTTCGCTCTGCCTCTCTCTCTCTCTCTCCTATACTCAGCAATGTATCTAGCAGCTATAACATTCACTTCCCACACCAACTTCCGTCCTTTACTCTCACTTCAAATACCTCGGACTTCACTTCATAATCACTTCCTTTTGTCTCGTCACCTTTAATTTTCCTCAAAAATACAGAATCGGACTTAATTACGTTTTTGCATACTCTTTTGAGACGATTAATTCATAATTATGTCATCTCATTGCATTGGTATTTTCAGGTTAGATTCGCAATTAATTTTGTATG
Source organism: Tomocerus minor (assembly GCA_009936455.2). NCBI lineage: Eukaryota > Metazoa > Arthropoda > Collembola > Entomobryomorpha > Tomoceridae > Tomocerus > Tomocerus minor. The sequence continues at coordinate 56,704 of JAAAYG020014969.1, forward strand.
TACAGGTATAATACAGCATGCACGTAATCATTGTTCTTCATTATTTTTCGCCTTGTTTTTCTTGCCGTAATATTTTAAAATGATATACAAGCCAGCTTTGTAAAGGGATTTTCGATTGCGAATTCTAATGATACAACGACGTGTCACTGCATTGTTTTTCTAGCTATAAAAATTATTCCCCTAAGTAATAGGTTGATTAAATTTGGAAAACTTATAAAATCTGCAACTGCGTAAATAAAATAGGTACATGTTATTTTAGTAAAGACAGGGGTCTATGGAATGAAGTGACGCAGCTTCTGAAATATATTGCTTTCCTGATTTTTGTAACTGTGTTATGAATATTTCTATGCTAAATGCTACCTAAGATGCATTTTAGTGCTAGCATTGGTAGTTGTGTTACCATACCGTGAGGTATACAAGAAAGGAGATTAGCAGATTACCACACACAACCTTAGTCAAATGACACAACACAAGCCACACTTGCGAAACAAGAAAAGACTTACTGACTAGTAGAGCATGACAAATAAACACGTCAAAACTGGCCAAGTGTTTACCTTTAACCTACCTGCCACGAATTTCAACCAGAGTGAATGAAAGGCGAGTGGACGTTTTGTCGCTTAATTAGTTGAATGTGACCCTCCTGCAGGAGGGCTGCTTACTGGTAAACGGATTATCTGCACTCCTTTTGATGGATTACACTACATAGCAGATCCTCTTATTGTTAGTTCCATTCTCCTTACTGTACTACTACTACGTACATGCCAACAAACAGAAATTCTATTGTACCCTTTTGTATTTACATTCCTATTACTGACATAGTGCACGTCAACCTGCAACGATAATGTTATTATAACTCAATTACATTGTAATAATGGTTCACAAATGCTGGTGAAGAGGTACCTCAATAAAATGCATTCGTAGATACTAATTTCAATGAACTCGCAATATTCCATGACAGGTGGGATGACATTTACGTAAATCAGGTTGTGTGGTTATTTCTATATAACAGTCACCAACATTGCAGATAATATTATCGCATTGCATTCCAATCATGTCCCTTAGCTTAGAAAGTGCATTTTAATTTTGAGAAGGAGGACTTATGTGTCATATTCAAACAGATAAGTAGGGATCTCTAATAAATCTTTGGATTTTGTTAGCTGATGATTACTTTTGTGGAAGCTAAACTATTTAGGATATTTTGCGTAGGTACCAACTTATTTCGATTGTGATGGATTATCTTGTTTCATTAAAGGGAACTACGTATTCATTTATGTTTGTGTTAATAGCAGCTTGTAATTTGAAAAGGATGATAATGGAATGCAGTTTTCTGGAAAATGAACAGAACAAGTTTAAGAAATGTTCAGGATTCTTCAATTTCAATCTTTTGTAATACACTGTCAATTAGAATGAATTTGCTGAGGAGGAGTAGGGAAGATAGTGGAAAGAAAAAGGGAATGGAAATAGATGTAGGGAAGAAGGGAACAAAAGAGCTCCTTAAATAATTAAGCGATTGGAATGAATAGCCTCATAAGTCAGGAACTAATAGAGAATGTAACGAAACCGCTATTTATATCCAGAGATCGTATCCCACTACTTAATGCGACATTACATCCGGTTCTTTCGTCTGCAGACTTTCATTCTACACTGCACGCCTATCTAAGGCTAAAAAGTAAATCCTTAAAACACTATACAGCAATGTAACTAAGCTCTTCCGCCTTTAGATTAACTTCAGAAGCTTTACGTTTCCATTACCATTGCACTTTAGTAGATAGAGAACAAAAGGAAAGGAGAATTAAAGAAAAGAGTTAGTACTCTAAAGTGTGCGTTCTGTTACAGATAGACAGGGGCAGGGAAACAAGTTGTGTAGTCTTCGCGGATTGTCTCTGACTGCATTATCTACCTTGTCGCTACTAAATTTCCAGAGAATTTTATATGAGATGGAGAACAATAAGAGGAGGAATGGAGTTAGCCAGCTCTCTCTCTCTCTTTCTCAATTTCCGAGAGAGATGAGAGAGGAGGGTGAGAAATTCAAGAGGAAATGCAACCAGCCTAAGCTCCATACAGCATAGGAATTTCAGAAGTACTACCAATGCCATCCAGGCGAAAACCGGGTATTTTCTCCGGGAATTTGACACTGGGACGCAAGACACGCCAGGGAATATCCAAGGTGAGGCGGTCGGCTGTGAAAATACTTGAAAACATAAAACTTTCTTTAAAATTTTTAGGTTTGTTTCGGATAAACGCATTTAGAATTATTACTGACATTTCGAAAAATTCGGTGGCAGTATAAATGCAGGTTTAATTTATTTTTGTATATTTACGCAATCTTATACTCATAATTTGCTTATTAATCCTTTTATTATGAAATACCTATGTAAGATGTAGATATTGAAAATGTTGATAAAATTGAGAATGGTAATGTTTACTTGAGGATGTTTAGTACACATGAATTGTAATAGGACAGATGCCAATATAAGGGTAGCGTTAATGTAAATTTTTCGGAGCAGGTTTCGTTTGGTTTCTATTTTCTATTTCTCTTAGTGAGTAAGAGGCAAAGGAATCAATCATTTTCTAGTGTCAATACTAATAGTAAATGGATAAGAGGAGCGCTAAATGGATAAATGGTAATGGATGAGGATGGAGTGGAATTTCGTGATATTTCTTTAGGTGTCGTACACTGTGTACTGTCTGCAGAATTTATAGTCACATTTATAGAATAGTCAGGTTAGGATAATAGATGGTCTCTTGCCTCCTAGTACATTACAGGCTTCTTATATGGTAATTTGATTTATGTTTATGTATATCGTACAGGATGGATGGGCATCTTATCCGTTTCAGTAGCTAGATAATCAACAACACAATTACATTAGGAATGCTGCACACAAAGTTACTTATTGTTGGAGCCTTAATACAAATGTCTAAATAATGTCACATCCAGCCTGGCCCCTTTTATACAAACTTACTGTGTTCCTTGTAAAATGGAACATTAGTGAATGTAAATGAAAATTTTCTTTTGATTCCAAAGAAATTCAATAGTTTCGTTTATACGTTATTGGTATGTAAAAACTGGAGGGTATTAAGAACTAATTTATTGCTATGCTGTTATAGAAATGTTATTTCTGCAATGATTTTAGTAAAATATCATATTACTCTTTGAAAATGTAAGTGTTACAGAAGGACTTAACTAGTATGGGGATTACTCGTTTGTTTTTAATTTCTGCTTTTTGTATATAATGTGTTTTGTATTTCTGTGCTGGTAATTAATCAAGACG
>JAAAYG020014970.1:0-21301 GCA_009936455.2 Tomocerus minor
ATAGTTAATAGATATAATATAATAGTACTAACACATATTTACTGAAAAGGTTTGAAAATATTATTGCCCACCTCAAATATAACAACAAATGCCAATCTAGCCATCCAAATTTTCCAATAAAAATCCGTTCTTTTGTACCGAATTTCTTCTGTTTCCGTGTAGCTGTGCCGATAGGTGGGATATCTGCAAGGGAATTTCAACCATAGTTTCTGTTGTTATTACGAGTGACTGGAGATTTAAAAAATTCGAAACTATTAAGATTAAAATATTTTACCTGCATAATTCTCTACTTTCAATACCGGCTTTCAATGGGATTTCAAAATGTGAAGTATTAAATGTGGCAAGTGAATGATTGAGAAATCCGACCAGTGTACCATATCTAGGGTCTGTGGGACTATAAACACCATACTTGTAAATCAATTTTGGGATGAAGTTTGATGTGAAAGCAATGATGAAGGCCTGTTAACAAAAAATATTTGCTTAATTAATGAGAATCAGGTTTTTGCGCATTATAAGTTAAAAGGGAGTATGAGAAGGAATTACTAAGCGGACTTACAACTAGGCGGAATTACAACTATAATTGAGATATTTTTATATAATGTTAATTGCGATAATTATTTTCGAATAAATAAATTTTTGTCATATATTTGAACTTACATTAGAAATTACAGCAACTTTTCCTATGGAATCCAGTATAGTATACCAAACTCCAATGTCTTTTACTCGTTGGCCAATGGGTCGTCTGTAATAGACTATCAACTTTTTGGCATCCAATCTCATTTCCAAAATATTATTCAATAAGGCAAACAATGGTGCCAGAGGAAAGGCAGCAACGAATATTGTTACGAAGCCATATTGCAGCACTATAATTTACCATTTAAAAGTTAGTACATTACATCTCCCTAATAACTCATTAAAATTATAATAAAAATAAATCAATTCACCCATTTCAAGGTATTCTGGAAAGAGTGAACGAGGTCCCCAATCAAGGAGCTTGACATCTTTCAGCCACTGAGTACTGAAAATAACACTTTTTTCCTGAGATATTCCCGTCATTATTTTGAAATTATTAAACCACTTAATTGCCAACCTGCAAAAAGTAAAGTTTACTATATTTTCTTCTTTTTTTTTGCGACCTTCGAAACAATTTTTTCGATATAGTAAAGAATATCCGTCAACTACCATACTAAGTAAAAATAAAATAAACTTACGGCCACAGCATTTCTAATATGGTATTCATGGCTTGTTTTCCAACCATGATGATAGCCAACTGTATGCATAATTCGGTCATACAACCTCCAGGACCACACTGAAAGAATACATTTTCCATTTTTGAAACCACAATTATAATTGGCTTTAACTAATGCGAAATTGGTGTAATTTATTACTTCTTCTTGCCGCTTGTTTAAAAATTTAGTGTACTTCGCAGGATAACCAACAAATTTGCCTTTGAAAAAAGCGATGTAGAAAATGGACGAATAATAATTCACAAATTGGAGCATGTACATTTTCAACGTCAGGCTATCATCGAATTCTGTTTGAGTGCGATGAAGTTCCATCTCCGTTAAAAATTCAGCTAGAAAACTATACATCTGTGGAAACAGGAAACAGTTTTAATCCGGTGTATTTATAACTATCATTAGTTCTTAAGAACGTATTTAATATTTTAATTAAATGATTCCACATACCCAATTGAAAAAGAAAATAAACACTAAATTGATGCACGCTGCAGTGGAGTTGACTACAATGAGACCCCAACTATGAACAGCTGGTATCTCTTCCGCTGTTTGACTTATCACTACCATGATCGATATCCGGTAAATCACAACAGCTACCACAGCAGCAACAGCTAGGCATATCTAACGACCGGAATAAAACTTGTATCACAGACACTATTTTTTCTAATCGTACATTAAATAATATTTAGCGTAATTCATTTGTCCCGTTGAAGCTTAAAATGAGTCTGCATACTCGTATATATAAACATTACACGTTGCATCATTTGGCTGCAATAAACGAGTAGGTATTCTTGTATAAATGCCCACTTACCAATAATAAGACCATCGAGATGCTAAACAGTGTGTACGGTAATTTCATCTTCCAGAATGGTACATAAGGCTCCGGCGTGTTTGTGACTATATTTATTTCTTTTTGCTTGACATGCTTTAAGCGAGCTAGATATTCGGGCCTAGGATGTTCTTCTTGTACATCAAAGCCAGTGAGATCCCACCTGTGAGTTATTTCAGCTGCATATCTTTTCCAGTACTCCAGAAATATTGCAGCTACACAAAAATAGAACTCAGTAACAAGGCTCAACAGGTAATAATCTCAAACAATCCGTACTAAATAAATACTCACTCCAGAAAGACATAAGCACAGCAAAGAAGACTGTGGCATCATTATCAAACAGGTAAGTCAACCTAGCGTAAAAACATGTTTCATGGAGATCCCAAAATCCACAAAACGTGTCACACAGAGGACACATAGTAATATTCAGGTTTGGGTTACAGATGTCTTCGCTAAACGTTTTCATAAATAAAAATGTAACCAATAATCATTATTATGTATTGAAAATAATATATTTATGAATATAATAAATTTTGAATAATTCTAGAGTAGCTTATGAACTATACAATAGGAATTAAGTATAAATTACCTGTGCTGATTGTCATATAGTGTTAAGCAACCGTAGAGAAAACATATAAGGCCTAATATTGATGCTGGGATCAACATATGTGTATAGAATCCCAACCACGCAAAATACAAAGCAATTTTTACGCCAAAATATTCTTTGATGCTATCCACCGGTTGGTATTTCAAACATTTTGACAAAGCTGCCCACTCTGTGTACAGAAGATAACGTTGACTTCCTGGCAGTTTCAAATCTCCCTAAGGATATCAATTTTTTAGTTACGGATTCATATCGTTCCTCATATTAGGCGTCACAATGTAATATAAATCAATATATCTGTTTTTTCTTACATCATGTAGAGGGTAAGCAGCATAGTATACTCTATCTGTCATTAATCGCTCAATTCCGAAAGCAAAGTCATCCATGGTATCTTCAGTGTAACGCTTTCGCCTAATAATAAAATCTATTATACGAGCACGAACTGGAGGGGTAAAGAATTCCGTTTCATCCACATCAAACCTAAAATACAACACATCAAATAGCATTAAAGAATTATTCTCGCTTAAGATTTTTTATGGCTACACATAAAATAAATAATACAAATACATCTATAGCTTACAAATATTCCTTGTCACGGCTATAAATAGCTGTAAACTTTTGATCTGTAGGAGGAAATAACTCAGGGTCAACACGGAAGTAATCGGTTATAAAACTGAACCAAGAAGTCACTTCTGTGATAATGGCATTTCCCCTGTCTTTCAGCTCTGCTAGTTGAGGTATCTAGAGTAAAATGATTAATGATAGTTAATTATTTTACTTAAAAGTTTGTTACCTAGCGAGAATCGCCAGTGTCAAAATATTCCCAAAATTAAAATTAAAAAGCATAACCCGCAAACCGAGCTGAAAACTATAAATATTTATTCAGTGTGAAGCAGATTTGATTCGTGAATAAATAGAGTTAAGCAAACACGATAAATCTTAAATTGCGAGGGATATGACGTTGAATTTTTTATCCATTGGTCTTCGGCTGAGGAGTATCATAGTGACATTGCAAGTGAGTGTTGCATAGATGGAATTGAGCTGGTATGAAAATTTATAAATTATAACCACCACGTTATTAAAAACGGTAAAGCATAAACGGTAATAAAAATAGCGACGTGGTAGTTATCATAAATCGTATTAGATTACAGATGGAGACTCGAGGCAAACTCATAAAACAGTAACAGGGAAAACAAATTTTGTTTATGGTTTTAATAAAGCATATAAATTATAACACAGGGAAAAATAAAATAAAAAACAACTTCCTAATTGAAATTAGCGAACGCAAAGCAACTACTTGCTCAGGGTAGCTATTAGTGAAAAATTGCTGTGCATCGGTGAATATTAAGCTGTAGATTAAAGTGGAAAGAAGAACTATATATAGGATATTTATGTATAAAGACCTGAAATTCAATATCTGGAATGTCAGAGCAAATCATGTCCACTACTTCGCCTTGAAGCTGTGACACAATAAAGAATCTTGTAACACGAAATCACATCAGTTTCCATCATTACTTATGTATTACATTAACTAAATAAATTCTAGAGATATAATTATTACATTGACTTCAACACTAAATAAAACTGTACGTGGCATTTAATACGTGAATACAGAAGATAATCAAAACGTTATAGCTACAAAATGTCTACGAAGAGCGGCATTCTCAATGCAACAAACAGTTGTAATGTCACTAATAGACATGAAATAAACAAAACTATGTCGAAATGAATGCATTGCATTACTGTCAAAAATGCAGTAAGTAATTCTACATATACTTTGGACTACAAGGAATATTGAAAATTAAAATGACAATCATTCTTAGATTTAAAGTTACATAGTCTGCATACTAAGTTAAGCCAAGTCATATCTACAATAAATATTTACGTACCGCCTAGTACATAAACATGTACACACAATTATTGATAAATCCATGTTTACTATAGAGCAGATTAAAAGAGTTGCGAGACTCAGGCACTAGGCCACAAAACCACAATAGTAAATGAAGTAAATAAAACACCGATTGATGCAGATAAGTAAAATAAGATGGTATTATTATTCAGTATTACGAAATGGAAATACTAACCTAACTAACTACGACAGGCATATTAAGTTTTTCAAGTTATGATAATATAAAATGAGCTATTATCGCAATTTACAAATCTTACCTCTTTCATTGGCATTCTCAGCTTCAGGATTTCACTGTAGCGTCTTAGGACTTCCATCGGGGCATGAACTTTTACGAAATTTAAATTGCTCGCTTCTAATTTTTCTCGCTCTAATTTCAAACCTTCTTCTTCCAAATTCTTTTCGAATATTCTCCTTTTTTCTTTCGAGCTCTCCGTGCTGGTAACGTCATCGGAGCCATCCCACACCAAAATGAAGTCCACATCCCCGAGCGACATCACTTCTCGGAAGGCTACAGTTTTGCCCCCCTTCTCAAACAGAAAACAAATCAAAAAACGAAATTAGTTTTGTTGCAACAAATTGTCAAGGTGAACATAATTTCGTAAAATCTGCATACATCAATGATTACCCTAACTCAGCACGGTAAAGTAAATCAATGTATTGATTTGATTCACACGACCCTGCCCTACTGTACAGGTACGTGATCCTACATTAAAACACCATTCATTTCATTCTTCATCGACACCGTGTTGTCAACATGTGTCATCCAACTCTGACCCAGAGCAATTTATAGATAATTTACCTCACTTTGTTACTAATTAAGTGTTAATTACAATATTGCGTGCACGCTAATAGCACAAAAGTATTTCCGTGATATGAACCCAAATTACAAGTAACTGCTCGAATTGATCTGACCGCTTATATCGTGATACGTATCATCGCGTATTCTAATTATGGTACTGCTATTCTAGCTCCTAAAAGCGAGCATTTTTGAACTAAAATTAAATGTTTTGACCACCGCAGACACGATATTATTTAGAATCGCACGAAATCGAAATCGACCATTATAAAATTGTCTACACTGCCTTAGGATCATCAGGAAAATTTTAACCAGGGAGTATAAAGCGGAATAACTTCAATTATAGTGTGTAGGCTAGGTATAACCTAGGTAGCAGAATCGTAGGTTGACACGCTCGAAGCTCGCACGTGTTGCTACCGGTACGATGATATTATGATCATCTGTATTTTAGTGAAGACCTGGCGTGTGCCGATCTGATTAAATTCTCTATTGTCAAGTGTTGTAGTCTGTTGGATAGGATTAATTTACAGGAACTATGCAATTCCTTTTGATATAATTTAAAATCACATAAATAATCATAACGTTTATGTACAGATATTATATATATATATAATAACGACAAATATTTTTCAGGAAAGTATAATTGTTGTCAATTCAATTTTTAAATGGTTGCTGGGAAAACAAAAAGTTCCTTGCCGGAAAAATATCTCTACTTGCATTCCCCGAAGGATATTTTTTTTTAAATAACTTCAATGGGTTGAGCATTTAGGTCTGGAAAAACTGTCCACATGTATATGCAAAGAGTTATATATAATATCAAGGGCAAGAACTGTTACTCAGGAATCAGGAAAAATAATATAGTCTGGTACTATTGACATACAACAAACGATGACGAAAGACTTGAGGTAAAAGAAGGAAATTATAATAGTAAATAGATAGTTTTGATGTAATTGAATCAATATTTGACCAACATAATTGACTAACAACAAAGTAAGGCAACTTTTCTTATTGTAAAATCAAAAATGAAGCAGGCTGTATTTTAAAAATGAGTACTACTGCCTTCAGCATTTACATAGTTAAATGCTGACGTCAGTCGTGATAATTTTTAAAACAGAACGAAACCTCTAAACTATATGTCATGTTTTTTAAGTACCTGTCATAATATTATTGTAAAGTTATCAGCGCAGTGTAAAATAGTGGCAAATTAAAAAAACATGCTATGTAAATCATGTGATTAAGACTTACCGGTATGACTGGCTACGGGGTATCAATTGTAATTTTATTATTATCTTCCAATTTGGTACATTACACAATGCAAGAGTGCAGCAATAATAGAAACGGACAGAACTACGAATATTTATTTTATGTTACTCCTAGTCCTAGACCTAACGTCTGTATAGTGCATACTCTGGATATTATGCAATGTAGAAAATGAACATTGATAGCCGCAGGCCTGAACTTGGTTTAGTTTTCTCTAAAAACATGTGATGAAGCAAAAGGAGGTCACAGGTACACTAAACTACACAAAAGGGTAAAAGTTACTTACCGTTATCAGATATGGAACACAATGTATAAATGTGCACTATGCACTGCACAAACGAGTTATGAGATACAATTTTATTAAATAAAGACTCAGACTCAACTGGCCATATCTTCAAATAGTTATTGAATCCCAGTCAAGCCAATGTGATCTGTACAACTGCAAGTTATCACTTTAGTTTCTTAGAAAAATCTTAGGATGACCCACTCTCTACTTTCTAGGAAGCCAAACTGGCAAGTCTGATATCTTCTGGAGCTGAACACACTAAAACGCTAGTGAAAAACTTTACATGATACCCAGGTGGGGTATTTAACAATTTTATATTAAATGGTGGTTCATTTTTAGCTGTGATTTGAGGAAGACTATGACACATTCTTGCATAGTATTGGTAGTTATATGAAAATACGAAAGGATTACCTCACCTTCAGAAAACTACATTCAGCAAGAAACTATTATAGTTAGTATGATGAGAAGTGAACTGAGCTGGTGATTATTATTGGCTCGCTATGGGAAGAGTAAAGAACAACTTAGTGCATGGAAAAGTGTAAGAAAATGTGCAATTGACTACACTACACTACAGAGAGTGCAGAGTACACACTCACATCACAGTAGAGAGTGCGGATACAGATTACATTGCATAATATTCCCTAGTCAACACTCAACAGGGTACCTAAACAGACACAGCACATGAAGAGTCTTGCGAAGATACACACACACTCACAAGATTCGTATACAACTCGTTATGTAAATTGCCATACAATGCAATATGCGATAATGCAGAGTTAGGAAGATTGTTGGTTAGGCATATTAGGTACGATATGAGTCTTATAGACTCATGATTATTTACTGCTTAAATTACAAGTCGCTTTCCTCGGTTAGGATATTAGCTTATATCCGCCTTACACAGATACGTTTTCTATGATGATATACTTGAATAGTTTTTGCTGAGCAGTTATTGCTTTTGGTAGTCGTGAGTATTTCTTTAGGTTCTCAGGCAGGCAATTCTATTCGAGATAGCCATGGCCAAGCAACAGAATAAAACACCACTACTCTCTATAATGTAATCAAGGCAAATGCCTGCTGAAAATCTCGCTTTGCATTCAAATGCAGAAGGCAAAGTGCACAAACATAGTATATTATTATGAGAATACATATATTATGTATTCTGTACTGTTTTCTACTCCTCCTGTATTATAACTTCAAAAAGCACATTGCATTGCCCAAGCCAACAGGCAACCGGCCGTTTATTGGTTGTTAGTCACTGTTTTCAAGGAGAATTGAGAAAAATAAGTGAGATCATGCAGTATCTACTGCATACTTCTTATTAGAAAAGATTTTGCTAGCATTGACCACCACGTTCACCAAACCGCTTGTCATTGACAATTTTTGTTAGCATCTAAGCACAATTATATTAGTATGACAATGACGCTATAATTATAATCAACTACAAACACTAGTAGATATGTATTTAATTGTTAATATGTATCGTAGACAGAAAATTATACCTATCTGTAGAACACAGTATGTACAGTATATGACGTGAGTGGAAATTCCTATGCACCACTTATAGCCTACCTTATAAATAAATTAACAATATACTATTACTAATGGTTGAAAGTTCTGAGCTATAAAATTGGTATAAGTGGAACTCATAATATTAAACTAACCAACTATGCTAAATTATTTGTATATTTTAACGATTTAATCAAGCGGTACCCAGACAATTTATTTTAAAAATTTAAATTTGCTACACCTATTTACAATAGGAATTAAAACAATGAAAATGAAATTGAAATGACAACTGTACCTTGGGGGCCATTCTGATTATCGTAGTTATATAGCTGCGACTTCGAGACATTTTTACTTCTAAACTAAATTAACACTAAAATATAAGAAAGTGCTACATTTCTACTGTGTACCCCTGTTGGACAGAAAAAACACAATTGTTGCAACTCAAAAGTATGAATATGAGGATTTTAAGTCTACCCAGAAGTGTAGTAGAACCTCAATACAGAAATAATAAGCTAAATCAACAACATGGAATGGGCAGTCTCCAGTGAACCAAATACAACGGGCACCAATGCAAAAGCTTTAAATTAAAAAGATATGCAAAATATAATACCATACTATCATTTTCCATTTTAAAATTTAAAATCAATGTCTAATAATTTATGCATTGCTTTGCCCTCATTTTTGTTATTTCGGTTTTCCCCCATTCAATTTAATATATACTTCATACTTCATCGCTATTTCTAAGTTGCGTAAATCCATGCAAATGCAAAGTTTCGGATATAAATACAATGCTGATATATTTATTATCGCTACTGTGTATGTTTTTTCAAGTAAAAGAATAAATACAGTATTACACAGTTACTGAGCTTAGAAAATGGATTTATCAATGTCATAGCATGGTTGAGAATGGGAGATATTTTTGAAATCGATATAATCCCATCTCCAACTAACCTGATTTATTTCAGTCTGCTCTGTGGGATTCTCATAACATTCTTTCTTCAATATCTCCAAAAAATGTGTCTACCATTCACATATTAACGAGTGATAACGAGTGATGGAATATATGCGGCTAATCGTACTACCCAGCACATTTCAGAAAAATTAATTAGTTTTAAACAAAATCTCACCAGGAATTGATCACTAATGGGATTTGCAGGGACGTATTTTATATTTTTCATAGTTATCAATATTGAAAAATTTGGCAACTCTTCATATGCGTTCCAATGGTAAAGTCAAACTTTTTTTTTAGAAAAGTTGTATTCTTGTTTACAGAAATTTTGATTTTCTAAGAGAAGCGTCTTAGCTTTGTGTAGTTGAGCACTCAAATTTGCTAATTTTATTTACAGTCCTAAAATGACATTCTTGATGTAGAAAACTTTATCTATTTTATATTTTTTCTCGCCGTGAACAAACCCTGAATTGAACGGTGGGTTTAGCTAGCAGTTTCACAAATATAAGGAATCGTAGTAATAAATGCTATTTGTGGAAATGAATTAATGGTTTCACTTGCACGTGCTATGAAATGATAGTGGCAGATTGCAGGCTACATTATTAGTTTTACTTACTAGCCCAACCAAACGTTATCATGTTAGTCTATCTCGATACGAATGCTACTTTGATACTAAAGTATAGACGGTGTTTTTCCTTGACGAGTCCTGTTTGGGGTTTTGACAATAATGATGACAAGCACAGAGTACAATTTTGGTGCTGTGGGTAGCGTTCTCATTTCTCAGCCAAGTTTCATGGAAAGACAATCATTGTCAATTCCCCACAATTCATCATTTTATTATATTAGTTCAGCTCATATCTGTTAAAGAGTCAGCCGTACGTGCAATCAACAATATTGAGACTGCGGAATATACAAAGATAAATTTATTTGTTTAGCAGAAAAATTGAAATTGACTTTGCTAAACTAGCAAACGCACACGTCAAGTATTGAAGAGAAAATGTACATAAGGAGATAGAGGTACCTAAGAATTTTATTAGCGTGTATATGTAAAACATGGAGATAATTGGATTATTACATTGGCCATTTATATTTAATTTGTTTCACTTGAATTTGTACTTTGTACCTTTAAGTTGTACTGACAGTACTCCATTGCATTGTTACAGGAAATTCATTCAATGCGGCGAGATCATTCATTTTTCATTTCTAGTTATAGAATCTAATGTAATAGCTTCAGCAAAATTTAGGATTCGAATTGAAGCGAGAGAGCGTGAATTAATTAACCTGGCGGTTACCCTGTTTAGCTAATTACTTTCACCAAATGGGAATTGAAAAGGGAATAGCATGGAACTGCCACTGAAAATAATCATTCAAAAATAATGACCATATTCTTTTTTGGAGATCCATTACGAATTTACCTGAATGAACTAGTTTCCTATAGTTACACATAGAAGAGTTCCCACTCCCACCACTTTCCATCACAATACTGCACTAGACATTATACTAAGTATCTGCTTATACCTACTACTAGTATTTCACTATTTGAACATTGCACCTTTTATGTCTACTGTCCCTGGCACTGCTTTTTTCCTAATGAGTTTTCATTGTGCTCATGATGTAATTAAGTAGGCAAATTGTTATATAAAACATCATTCATTAACATATTGCCTTTTGTTATGTTAATAACTAGATTAGTATGGGCTTTGCATCGTGGCGCCTACACTATGACTATATATAATTATATTTACAGAGTTATTATAATGTTATCATCACCTTGCTTGCTTGGGCTATCTCAGTTCCCACTACTACACTGCACTACTTATCGTACGTGTACCATACAACTACAAAAGAAACAAGTCTCACATTACTATCATTTACTGCGTGACATTGAGTTGCGTGAGTCTCTCCGTCTGCATGTGATACTTGTGTTTGTGGTGTCTTTGTGTGTGTATGTGTTTTTGTAGATGTAGATCCATAAATTCATTACAACAACATAGCAGACGAGCATTTATACGATTAAGTAGCATACCAAATTATAACATACGATTTATAAGTGAGTTTTATTTTTAAGAGTAAAATAGAAAAAATCTTGGAAAAGTGTAAATAAATTGAGTACTAAGTGAAAGGCTTTTCTTTAAAAATATAAAACAACTTGCAAGCCTCAGAGATCAGTTTCCAGATTTTTTATTAAAACTGGAACTGGAGAGGAATATTAAAGACTTGCACTATAATTAGCCTATAATAAAAATAAGAAATGTGCAGCTGTAGGATTCTAATTGTAATTTGAGAAGGTTTAGGAATTCTTAGGAAGAAAAGAGAAGTTGGTAATATGATCCTTCTTACCTTCTAATCAGAGAAAAGTGCATTAATTCAATTCCCACGTACGATTTATGACTAGGCAGTAAAATTGTGTGTAAGTGATAGCCGTTTACATTTACGGGAGTAATATTATAAGGTGTTTGTAGTCTATAGTAGTGTCTATGTCTGTCTGTGTATATAGCACAATGTGTGGAGTAGTAAGGTAATAAATGTGAACGTTGGTGAATGACAGAGTGTTGTTCTGCTCCGTTTCGTCTGCCCAGACAAGACAAGATGTTCTACGAGACTAAAGAGACGTGAGGAGGAAAAAGCAGGCACGTACCTTTTTTGTTGGAAGAATTGGACTTGACTGAGGAGAGCTAAAAATATCATCCCGGTCTGTTTCGTAGAAACTCTCCCGAACCGAATGGTAGCTTCTGTACGGACTGTGCGGCTCACTATAATCTGAGTTGGTGTCTGAAATCAAGTCAGTGATATCCTGAGCACTGTGATAAATGCTTGACACGGAGCTCTTGCTCAGCCTCCACCCGGCGTCCCGACGCTCATTCCCGGCCCCGACTTCGTGGTGACGAAGGAACTTCTCCCTTTCGCTCACGACCACCTCCACTTCTGGGGCGACGGTCCCATTCGACTTCCCCGCCCCGCTCGTACCCGCCACTTGTCCTTGGCCACCCTCTTCTCTTCTGCCGAAAGTACCCAGGTGTCTCAGCCCAATTAGAGATCGGCGGGGCTGCTCAATGGGGCTGGCCGCAATATTGTTCCCATCTTCTTCTGCTGTGGGCGAGTCGCCGCCGACAGCGTATTTAGCTGGGTTTGCCATTCATGCGAAGAGATGCCAACTGACTCCTTCTTCCGATTCCTTGCTAATTCACTCGTCTTTGCTGATTCCGGTAGATACACTTTGATTTCGTGAAGTAGGCAGGAGAAATTTTCTAATTACTATTTTCCCCTTAATTACTAAATAGTATTTACTAGACGGTTTTAGATTAGAAATTCTGCACCCTATTATAGATATTTTGACAATGAAAGAATGTCTTATATTCTTTTGTTTTCGTAAGAATCTTTTAAATTGATTGCTTTAACGTAATTATTATTGCTTATAATTTTTTGTTATGTAACTTAAATCTCTCTGCGACAACTAGAACTACTCACATATATTTTTGACGTTAGTCTATGCATAAAATTATATCGTTTTATCAAGCACAATAATTATTTATCGACAATAACTGCCATCAGCACCAATACACACAGGTATTTTTTTCCTAGAAATTGAAATCTGTGAAATTCCAATCCTCTAAACATTTACAAGTTAATTTGTACTTATATATAATATAGTGTAACAAATCTTATATAATTACATATTGCATTTTTTTACTTAGAGTTTTAATTGACTAAGTTCCCATAAATTGTAAATGTATCTATTTATGCTACGTTCTACAACATTTATTACAACCAGATATTAGAATTTTATTTTAAAGGAGCTGACTTGTTCCAGCAGCATTACAATATTCACTCTATACTATACATATAGCAACAACAGGAAAAACATTAATTGGTGAAAGAACGTAAGCGAAGATTTGGTCTAGGAGAAGGTCTCTTAGTCGACTGGACAATTCGTAATAGAAATGCACACATTTTAATATGTCGCATTTGTTTTATAACATTAAAACTTTTTTTTAACTAGATTATACATATAATTCATTACTAGTCTACTACACTATAAATATGATAAGATGAGTCGATGAACATTTGAAAAGGATACTAATTTTTGTCTGATTGAATAGATATATAATAAAATATATTTGACGAACAGAGAGGCAAAGGACAAGCTCAAGTTTCAAGGTAAATATAGTTCTCGTTCTTAATCAGCTTCTGGATTAAGCTATGATTTAACAGCAACATATTATGCTACATTTTACTGAACTTTAATTTCTTTCCGTTTCTCTAAATTGATTATGATTGGTAGAACCACATGTCGGTAATCTTTGTCTTTAATACATAGGCACAGGCACAAAGCACATTTATAAAAAAACTTGGGATTGGGAGAACACAGGAAAAGTTTGACACAAGAAAAGTTTTAGTTCGTATATTTTAATTAGCTAATTAAATGAGTGAAGAGAGAAGAGGAGCACGGTGAGAAGCAGACTTTTTGATTTGACTAGAAAAGGGTTACAAAATTTATTAGCCAACGACTGGAGTTGGTTATTGATAAAATATTGTTGGCAGTGAGAGGATGATGTGATTGAATTAGGAATCCCAGTGCGCCCTGTTCATGTGTGCAAATGTTATTGAGTGTAATCGGATGCTCTGGTTGGACACGAAGGGAAGAAAGACACGGCTGTTCTGGAGCGAGTTGCAAGCGATCAAGTATAAACAATGAGAAGTGTGTGTCTTATAAATCAGGTGTGATTATTTGTTATTTTATTTTATTGGAAGGTATGGATGTCTTCTATTAGGAATGTACACAGAGACTACAGATCTACGAACTACAAGAAGAGACTACTAAACGTCAACGTCCTCACTCACTCACTCACTCACAGTCCACGACGGACGAATCTTATTCTAATCTAAAGGTACCTAGCTACCCGCCGATCTGTCAGTCCAGCCTTACGTAATAGACAGAAGAGGAAAGGGCGAGTAGTGGAGGAGCATAGCCCCACTTTGTATTTCGTATAGAGCGACTGACTGTCCATATAGATCGTACCTTTTCCCTTCTCCCTCCGTTCCTCCAATATATCCAGTTTTATGGACTTGCCTTGTGTGTACCTGACTTTTTGTTAGTCGGCTAAGGTAGGCTGCTTAAATCTTGAGGGAATTCTTGGCTCATTCCTGCTCCACTACCTAAAATCAGTTAGGCACGGCCACGATGGTTATTTCATTAGATTACATAATAAGTAGTGCAAGCAGCGTAGTGCTACAGCCCCCGCACAGTTCGTGTGTACACAAACAACTCTGCTCCATTTCTATATGAGCCACGTACACATACTGCACATCCTATGGCTACGCTATGATATGACCCAAGTTACAGATGGCTAGCCTATTGTTAGATCTCCCAATTAAGTGCTTTACTTCCACCACGTATATTTATTTATAAGCATCCATGCATCCTTGCAATACCGTTATATATGGACATACTCCTCTAGCACGCAAATAATATAAACACAAATGCTAAGCATAGGTTCATCATCCATGCGTATTACGATATCATTACTCTCAATTGTTCCCTTTTCCTTTTCCATACATCATTTCCTTATTATTTTCCATATAACTCGCATATCTGTAGAGAAATCATGCAATGCGTCTTCTCTCAACTTCTGCCATACTAAATGAGTTGAATAATTTCATTTATGCGTGAGTGATACACATATTCTGTAGTTTTAGGGCAAGGCATTTAAAATCAGGGAGACTGGAAAATATCGAACCAACTCAGCCATGAGCCAAGCAAATAACTGCACTAAACCTTTTCACACATTAATTTACAATGCATTTGCTCATGTGAACTGTTTTACATATTTCGTACACTGTTACATACTTCCAGAGTAGAAGGGTGTAGCACGCTGGCCAGTATAGTGAAAGACACCCGTAGCTGTGGAATTTATAGATATATGCTTCTCAGGATTATTCTATTGACTATATGCACTTCCTGGTCATATACCAGTTGTTAGAGAGGGGAAAAGTGCTGGGACGGGTCGGCTATATTATTATGCCCAACCCGTCTGCGTAACTCTCTTTAGAGTTTCATTCATAGCGTGTTCCACTTTTATAGATGAAATGGAAATAGCCCATTCTTTTACCAACTTCTCCACAAAGATGGCTTACACTACCTCAAAGTAAACGACCCGTACCCACGGAGATTTCATAAGGCAGTCCCGAGCCCCACGAGAAAGAACTGTTGCAAAATCGGATTATTTGTGAGAGAAAGGCTGAGATTCAGATTTCACTCCTCGAATTTAATTTAATTGGAGCATGCATATGGCTATTATTCTGCAACTCTAACGTATCATATTACAATGCATCATTATAAGTAATTGCCTGTACGAGCTCATTTATTATCTAGAGAAGAGCTTATATTTCATATGCACATTATGTAAAGTGAAGATATGCATGGAGATAGTGTATTACCTAGCTCTCTCTCTGCTATTTCACAAGAGTTTACTTATGCAAATCCGAAAGTGAGCCTTTTGTGTTGTAATCACGTAACCTAAACTCCCTTTTATTGCTAGTGTTCCACGTAATACATAAAAATAAGTCAGCAGTCAGCTCTCACAATCATTGCATATATATGCACTAAATACTTGACATTTATTAAACAGCCTTCTCTTTTGCTTTCTTAGAGAAAGAATTCCATTGCTTGGGTAAAATGGTATGCAGGAGAAGATGCAGGAAACAGACGGCTAAAAACAGTTACATCAGGAGTGGGTTTTTGATTTAAAAGTGAAAGTGGAAGAAAGCAGGAGCTAAGCTAATGTATAAGACTCTTTTAGCCAGAGATACGTAGCTAATGCATTATAATTCCTTATCCGGGGGAAAAACCTGCGTTTTCACTCTTGGGAAAGTATGAGGAAGGAAAAGCTCTCAGTTCTTCTGCAGTAGACACCATTCTGAGAAAGCTGGTAATCCCTAACAATGTGTAACACTCTCGGATATGATATTATTTCAAGAATAATACAGCTAGCTCCTTGCGTGCACAGAAAGTATAGAAAGCTTTCGTTAGCGAGAAATCTTTCCTCCTTGCTGAACTGTAGGAGAAGGAAGGCATTATAATGTATAATGCTTTTTCATTCTTGTCTCTTGTCAAGTCAACTGCAGAAATCGATGAGAATGACACATTGCACATAATCCAACAAACAGTCCTTTTTTGTGCATATTTTTTACATTTTTATTCTGCCTCTCACAACACAGTACAGAGAAACATTAGTCATATCATATTTACATCTAACTCCGGGTTAATGATGAACATTGTACATTATTTAACGTCATATCATATCATAACACAACAATAACAATTTATACGTACGAACAATGTATCTTTGCCTTTTTGTATTTCTTCATCAATGGAATATAATAAGCTGCTTAATTATTTGTGTAAAACAATACGATCCATACATATTCATCATAGTATATTATACAGTATTGTAATATCAAATTAATTAGGTCCATTTAATTGTTAAAAATATCCACAGTACACTCTAATACACATTTATTATAAATCTTTGTAATGTGGAATGTATACATGTACTAATATTCTTAACGTACATTACTGTCACAGTCTATGCTAAGTATTTTTATCATCTTATTAACATCATTCATTAAAGTACAGTACAAAGAAGCCCACGGACATGAGGTCACTTTTTGCTCGTACTAAGCTAGAACTAAAACCTACCAGAAAATATTTAAAATTCCAATTCCAAAATTCTCTTGATTGACGATTTTTAGAGGATTGTTTTTCTAAGCACACTTGTCAACTAAACGATGTTGCAAAATATTTAGCTACAAGGAAACTTATTATATACACAGAAGTAGTTGTTACATCATCATATATGCTATGTATAGTACAGTTTATCTACAATTAATATATTAAATTACAATACTTTCAATTACAATAATACAAGTTACAATAATCATACACCAAAGGTATTTATTGGAGAAATTGCAATACTGAGCTAATATTTAACTATGGTTGAAAGTTTGTCTAATAAAGCACACTTAGTTATACTATGATAACATTGATAACCGCCTAAAATACCTTCAAGCTAAGTACATACGCTTTCACTTACAATCAAATGCAAATATTATTTTCTTTCCATGCACTCATAATAAAATAGATACAGGAAAGCAAAAAAAGTATTCTTGTTTTCGTAACGTAAGTTTCCTATTTAAACAGAAAAAGGAAAATAAAAATCAAATGCATTTTATCGAAATATTTTATTGAGAAATAGGCACACATATAAAAAATTAAGGGAATTGGTATATAATAAATAAATCACAAGTGGAAGGGATAATAAAATAAAATGTGTAATTACAGTTTATATATTTTTTATTAAACTTTGTCATGGACTTGTAAAATTTTAGCTCATAAATAGTGGATGGCAATAGATATATAGTGAAGAGCGAAGTATATTATGCATATTTATTTCAAGTAGAAACAGGTATACCGTATACCTCTAGAGCATATTATAAATATTTCTTTAATTTCTGTAATTTTTGTGGTTGTCATATAATTAATTATCCTATGGACAAAATAACTATAAAATAATGTAGGTACTAAAATGTACATGTATATCAGGACATGAATTCACTTTACTGTCACTTTAAAAGCGTAGGTTCCATTCTCTGACCATATAATTGTATCGCTTGATTGTCCGTATTTTTCTGCACAAAAGTTGAAGAGCTCTCCAACGGGCATATTATAGCAAAACGACGCAGAAATTGTCTTGGTAGTAATATCTTGTGTCTATGTGCTTAAAGGGGGAATCACTTTGGTCGACCGAGTTCACCGAATTAATTCTCCGTCACGAAACAGAGAGTTAAGCTTCAAGTGGTTAATGGTGAGATGATTATAAATGAGCACTTTTACGAGCTGAGTTATTCTCGCACAGATTTAGCATATTTTTAGGGAAAGCCTTACTACGCTATTAATATAAGTTATAAACTTATAATATGATTCATGTAGAGCAAGTAGACTCAAACCAGAGAGATGTGGCATATAGCTCAGCATATATTCAGTAGCTAGTCGAAGAGATACTTAGTTGCAGTTTTACATAATAATATCATGGCTTGTCCTGGTTTGCTTTGGCTTCAATCCCTTCTTAAACTGCATTCCCTACCATAATGACAAAGGCATAATTCAAATATAACATAGGAATCATATACCTGCATATATTTAAGATAATAAAAGTCTCAGATCAAGTCGGCAGATAGAGAGATAGTGTCTGAAAAATAAAAGGGACACATGCGCTTCATCTCATCACTCCAAAGCATTTTATATAAGGAAATGTATGTAGAATATTGAACATAAAAGTAGTAAGTGTAACTGCCTGATCATAATATACGTATCTACCTAAAAAGGATCCCTTGCACAAAATCTCTCAAGTTCTGTTCTACTATAATTATAGGCGCTACATTCCATAACGGTTGAAATATTCCATCGTCTATCTGTCCTGTCGGCATGCGTCAATAAGATCCTAGGAGCAGAAGCCTTTTTCTTCACATTATCTGATTCATTGCTAGTAATTCACCGAGCCTCGTCCGAATAAAAGTAGTCAAACAATTTATAACAGACAGACTGTGATGGTTTAAGTACATTCTTTTGTTAGGTACCTTAGCTCTCTATACTGCATACGTACATACGAAAGTCTAAGTATATGCAGAACACACTCGCTGCTCAAATTTATCAGGTCGGAAAAATCAGAAACCATGAATTTCTATTATATAATGCTATAGCAAATATGCACAGTATAATTGTGGGATATCTACAGATTACATTTAAAAGATATTATCTGGCTAGATAGCAAGATTCACTCACTCGGATGCCTTTCTTAAATATACTGCAGCTACTTTAGCTCAAATGACATAAAAATTAAATGTCAGTTAATACATAATAAAAGATAAGATTTGCCCAAATAATAATGTGTTAAGTTAGTTTGACCCTCGTACTGGTTTCATTTAAGGCTTGTCGGTCGCTTGGTTTGCTATATAAATATTTGCAATAGAATATGTCTCTTCAGGTGCCGTAAAGGTTATGCACAGATTGCCTAGTCATTCTAATTTACATAGTTACCTAGTTTATCTTTTACCACAGTCCCTACTCACCTTCACTTATTTACCGTGTGCCTTACTTCTACTGCATATTTAATTTTGGGTAGTCTATCTAGGTGATTATATTACTATACTGTCTTGAGTTACACGAGAATATTGAAATTTGCAAGTGACTAAAGGCAGGATGAGGATGCCAGGTATAAATATATTTTTCAATCACGCATATTGTTTCTGTCTAGAGACTTACGGTCTCCTCTTAAATAAACGAAACGAAACACAAAGCTTCTCAAAGTACATACTATACCACATTATAAATATGTTCTGTATATATATAATATAATATATGTATATTCTGTTCCGTTTACATCGGCATATTATATTTATAAAACAGAATATAAATATGTATGGATGTACAGTTTACTTGGTGTGTGTAGCAACAACTAATGGAATATTCTTGTAGGATTATTGTTGGAATATATTTCTGTTTCTCTTCCTCCTTATGTCATAAATCTAATTACGTAATACGTAGGATTAGTGTATGTTGCATTTCTATGCTATTTTATTTGCATATTCTTATCTCCTTATCAGTACCTTTGCAATATTTATTTATCAATCAGTACACAGGGTTTTGTATTTTGTTCTCTATAATAGTGCAGTCAATTAGTTTCATCCAGGATTTGCCTGGAAATGAAATACATAGCTACCTACAGTACTTTGTCTATAAAACCGAAAACCTATGCTAATATAATTGTAGTCACCATAGTTTACAAAAAATAAAAACGAATGTCCGATTGAATTTGTGTTCCCATCTCACATGTAGGAATATATGGTAGATAGTTCACACTTTAAAAAAAATGTTTTTTAGCAAATATCTGATACAGTAATATAACTCAATCTTGATCAACCATTTTGCGGTCATCGTAATAACCACATACCCTTAAAATTACAAAAAAAGTGTTTCTGTGCACGCAATTTTTTTAAGGACACATCTCTCACGGCAAACCAAAATTGCTTAGCTAAGTTCATTCTTAAAAAGAATGTGAAATATTAATCTAGAGAGTAGAGACAGACGAGTAGAGTACATTTAAGTACACATTATTCAAGATAATATTCGGGTTTTCTAAGTGTGATTTAGTTTGACGCAGATCAACATCTACTTGTTATGTGTGTATGTATTAATGTTTTTTCTTATTCTATTATTTCTAAGAAGTTTTCCTGTACAAGCCTTTTCAGTTTCGTAACAGATTTAGTTTCCAGTCGACTGGACCATAGAATGTATTGATATCAAAAGTGAAGGTAGGCCATGTCGTGGTTTGTGGTCCAAAAACAGGAGCGTCATGATTCCAATGGAAAAGTTATTCACAGGCCAATTTGTTATCAAAACTAGTAAGGGCAATCGAGAAGGCTTGCAGAGCGCACATAGGATATCGGTAGTCCAATGTGAAAACATCTTCAGCAACACGACCAAACTGAAGAACCACATAGTCCTCTGAAAATCATCAACCATAATAATTAGAATACGGAAAAGATTGTCTCAATTACACACGCACTTTTCTTTCATGCTATAAGAGTTACCTGCTTACCTGCATACATTTTAGACGGGGTGTAAAGTTATATCATTAAACTGTACATGTACGAGATATATTTTACAATACATTATATTAATATAGCGAAAAAATAAATGACTGAAATGAAATATTGCAGAATGGGACCTAGGAGTGCAATACTTTATTGCATAAAGACAACTTGAGGACAACTTTGTGTTACTGTAGGTTAGAGAGTTGCCTGGGCGCAGCAATTGGTGCCCGAGCCCGCCCAAGCCCAAAGCAAAGTCGGATGGGCATGCCCAC
>JAAAYG020014981.1:0-21280 GCA_009936455.2 Tomocerus minor
GTATTTTAAGGTTAAAATTTTTGTATTTTGAACAAAGTATTTTCAAAATACTCTACCATGTATTTTGCCCATCTATGTAGTTGAATAAATTGGATTACTAGTTAGTAGTTGTATGCCTATTTACATTGGAAGGATGAGATGATAGCATTATGATAATGGCTGTGTGTGTCGTCATTGAAATCGTGAAACTAGTAGGAAGTATCAAGTCTAATAATATAGTAAGTATTAGCAGAGAGTGGGGCCTAAAAGTGTAGCGTGCGTCTTCAGTGCGTCTGAGGAAGTCTAGAAAATAAAAGAGCTTAGTTTGGGTCGAGTTGGGAGCGTCAACTTTCCTTTGCCATTCATGGAAGTAAAAGTGTGTGCTGGGTGGGAGGCCTTCTGCTGCGTATTACCTTGCGACTTGACTGTGTGTTTTTGAGGCTAGGAGCGGAGAAAGCAAGAGCGTAGATGGCTATGCATGGCGGGGGCTTCCCATATGTCAGAAGAGACTTGTGCTTCAGGGACTTTCCCCGACGCATCTCCGTCCAACATCAATAGGCCCACGTGTCACAAGCCAGAAATTTCATTCACAAATCTTACATCATTTGCTGAATAGCAATGACTCTCTCTGTGTGCCCTCTTATAACCATATAACTCTTGTTATATAGTATCAAGGAGAATAAGTCTCGTCGAGTTAAGGACCTTGAGGGATTACTATATATATTTATACATCTATTGTGTTATAAGTGCGGACTCATGGCCTGGATTTATATATTTTATAATAAAATTGCATACGCACGTCACTGGGATATACAGTGTTATACTTGACATAGTTAGGAGGATGATCAGAGAACTAGGGGATATTGTTAGTCTACTTCAGTATATTTAGCTACTATGCCATTTACATGAGCGTGTGAATAAAGATACAGGCTACACAAACACAAATATAGCCCTTTCCTATTTGTGTTGGGAGAAGAGCCCAGTCTACTAGTTAACTTGATGCTCTATACCAATATTATATTTAGATTCCTTATATCTCACAGATCTCGCATTCAGGGGCTACTCTAATATGCATAGGCCACTGTATGTCCTTATGTATATGGAAAAGTAAAAACATTCTTTCCCTTATACTCCATACAATGATGGAGTGGGTACATGAGAGTAGTTTCCTATGAATTCAACATAAGAGAGAGAGAGAGTGTGACTAGAGAGTCTAGCAAGGCACTGTACATATTTACCAATAGATTTACAAACCACGTCATCACCACCGTTAACCTAGCTCAAAACTGGGTCAAACCATAACATAACCGAGATACGTAAAAAGCACAATGAACGCACTACTGCACTTATAATATGTAGCACATTTAGCCAGAGCGGAGAGAATCATGAATGAAATGAAAGCAAAGCTAGAGACGAGGCTGGCAATCGCCAGACCTGAAGGGCCTTGCTTCACTTGGCTATGCTTTCTATTCCAGCCAGCCCACTAAGATATATAGCATCTAACCGGAGACGCTATGGATGGACTCGACTCTGTTGCTTACGTCAAGACACACTTATACTCCACAATAAAAAAGATATATTTAAAAGTCATTGCTACAATAAACATACTGCTTTCTACGCTATCTCTCTATGCATTTCCGTATGCGGATTCCACCTAGCCATAATTACTTAGCGCACCGTTACAACCTACCAACTTAGACAGCAAACACACAGTAATAATCAAAATGTATTTACATGCACGCAGATGATTGATATAAAGTGTCTGGCAGTTTTTATATAAAGTCTGACAAAATGGAGGAGAAAATTTACTTTCTCTTTACCTACTCCTTGTAACTGGGAAGGAAGGAGTCTTCCTGCTGCTTCTTTCGACTCCAGCAGTTATTTAATGAAAGTTCTGTTTGTTCTAACTGATATCTCAATGAATCACTGGATCTTTTAAGTGAACTGCAAACTCTTTTTAGCAAATAATATTTCCAGCTAGTGCACACTACAATGTGAACAGAGGATCTACATCTGACGTTTTTATATTTTTACTACATTTATTTGTAGATTATATAAAAAATGGGACTTCCAGAGAAAAGGATGCGTACATGTGTAACTCATAAAAATAAAAAACATTCGAAAGCGAAATTGAATCTAACTTTGGTTTAAGTAAAAGATGGTCATGAGAACACTTGCTATTCCCAAAGGCAGGACTTGAATGCATTAAGAATTTATCTTAAGATAATTTATATTCATGGACTCGTCATCAAACCTGTCACAAAAAACCATGCAAGAATATTAATAATTCTGATAAAATATTATATCAAGGAAACTTTTGTCCCAGCATTGGACTCATATCGCTTGAAATGTATGAAAAATAACCGTAGATTTTATCAAAATGAACTCGATGAACAATATCAAAGTTAAGAACAGGTTAATGTTTTAATCCTGAAAAAACGAGTTAAATAACGACTGAGAGAAGATCACTGGCATATTACGACGAAATAGAAATTTTACTTTCATTTACAAAGATAGCAGAAGAATATAGGATTATCCATGTAATAATTACAAGTAAATATGAAGGAAAGATATAAATGACATTCCAATTAAAACTAATTAGATAAACAGGCGAAGTTAATAAGTTGCTAATTAGGAGATGAGATTAGAAAGGAATTATGGGAGGTAATTGAGACATGCGTAGTGGTTTCTTCTTCCAGTTTTAGATTCAGCTCAGTTTCGTTAACAATTAATCTCTATTGAGAGACTTTTACTTGGAAAAGTGCATGGAATGTAACTTTTCATTTTTTAACTACGCCCTACCACTGACTACACAAAATCCAAAAATTGCGATTATAATTTAACTATTATAGCTAAATTGAAACACAGAGAGAAATAAAAGTATTTCCAATCCTTAATTTTCGACATATAATAATTCACACTGACAACTGTGTCCACATTTAGTACATGCGAAGGCCGCGTAGTAGTCGAGGTCCATAGTTAAATATTTTTTGTATGCTATGAATCTGAACATTGTCATTACAAATATTTGGCTGGTTAAACATAATTTTTTTGAATGAGAGTTAAAGATGAATGGAACTGTAGGAAAGTTTAATATAGAAACGGGTAGAAGAAAGTAACTTAGAAAGTTATTAGACAGTATATGTGTATCTATGGAAGCCCAGGTAGGTCTCCATTAATAAAAACGGGAAGTATATTTATACGCATTGTACGTCTAACGCATGGCATAGAAAGGAATCTAATAGGCAAGTAAGACTAGGGTGTGCATGGTACGTAAATTTAGCCTACGCGTTACGTGAGCGAGAAAATATTATAGTGGAGATGATTGCGGAAAGGAATCTGAATGGGGACAAGGCCAGGGAAATACATTGCCAGGATCTATCTAGAATCTCCTCTGGCTTTACGTAGGAAAGTTCCGTTGGCCTTGTGTTGAGTCTTGTGACTCATCGTCTGTCTCTCTGTCTGTGGCTCCTGAACTCACTCCTCTGCCCATTCAACAATGTTTTCATCAAAATCCTCCTTTGCAAAATTACACACATTTTCTACTTGGATTTGTACGCAATAAAATTAAAAAGATAGATAACAGGGGAAATTTTAATTGAATAATTATCTCCACAGTAGCCAATTAATGGATTTTAGAATTTGTTTAAGGAAAGGTAAACTGAGGAGGACTGAGGAGTGTGTCTACTTATAAATATCTGTGTTGGCAAAGAATCGGGAGGGGTAGTGAAGTGCAGTAGGTAAGTAAGAGTTGGTGAGTGAGTGACAAGAGAAAAGAATGCGGAGGGCAGATGTGTGCGTGTGTGGACGTCGGGAGCGTTGTTGGTGCTGGGTCGGGTGGTGGGAAGAGTGGGAGCTGCATCTTTTATAAGGAATGTGGAATGGGAAGAGGAAAGGTCAGGCGGTGTTGGTCGGGTTCAGTTGGCAGCTGAGAGCGGAGAGTAATTGGGTCAACGAAAACAGTGGCAGTCGGTTGCAATGGAGCGGAGCAAGGTGTTTCCCTCACTCGCTCCCTCAGATGTGGCAATAACGGAGACTGCTACACGTGCAGACTTAGGTCGATGAACCCCCGAATGCCCGTCTCCCGCTTTTCGCCTACTCCCCCGAATTCCATTGGCGTCATCACCAGCTCGGATGACGCTATTGCCACACTACGTCACCCTAAACTTCCTAGTCTTGGATCTCTAGATTCTGTCAGAAAGCATCTGACTTCCCTCTGCCCGCTCCCTCTCCTAAGTAGGCCAATCTCCGATTATTGCCAAGGACATGACCAATTCACATACCAAAAATTAAGCATTGACCAGACTAACTCTTTCTTTTCATAAATTAACCCGCTCCCTTCCCTCCGCATCTCCAATTACCTCTCCCATATAAATAGCCAAAATCTAACAGTCCAGCTATGGAATTTTGACTTGACATTTTTCTCTTATTTAGACAACGTCATCTCCTACAGTCCTCCCTATTTAATTACTACGCACCACTGAAGAACTCAAGAATTCTATTTCTCTTCTCTTTACACACTGAGACAATTTGTTTCGTTCATGCTCAAAAGTTGTATTATTTAAATTTCATCACAATTTCCAATTGCTCCCTTCTATTGCATTCTAAATCTGAAATTATCTATTTCGGCTACAAATCTGTCGATACTATTAATCTACGACAAACAAGCAATTAGTTGATTAACCATTTTAAAGTGATCTGAAACAACTATCAGCTAACAATGTAATTTTCTCAATTTACCTAACAGGTGTCTTCAGCGTAGATTAACTTGAGCACCTATGTATCAGTACAATATTTCTATTTGTAAGTGACAAAAGGTTTATGTAAATACGTCGCTGCTTTAAAACCTCATTGAATCCATTATCTAGTTGAAAAGTATATTTGTACGGACAGATTTTAATTGCGAATTTAGATTTTCCCATATCCAAATCCTCACTATAAAGTTCAGTTGCGCAATAACCAAACTTTAAATTTAAGAGTTTAGGTTAGTTTAGTTTTAGTTTTTTCCCCCTTGGCACCCCCAATTAATATCTTCACTCACTCATTTTATCCATAATGGTTGGTTTAATCTCTATTATTTTCACCTATTCTATTTCAGAGTTAAATTGGATCAAGACGGTTTTAGGACTAAAATATAATTACAATTCTTAGATTACATAAAATATAAATGAGCTTGTGCGTGTAGTGCAGATACAAGGAATACATTTGTAGTATTCTTGCTCCGTACACCTGTACAAGAAAAAAGCATGTAGATAATAGCTGGAAATGGAAAGGATGAATGAATGAATGAATGGATAGAGGTATAGCGTAGAGATATTTAGTAGAGCTGCCTGCTGTGCGAGTGAGATGCGGGACAGTCCACAGAAGTTTCTTTGTTGTGCTCCATAGAGAGAAAGAGTTGTTCCTCTTCTGTCTACTAGCACGTCTCTCTCAATGCTTAAACTTCCCTTTCGTTTTGTCTGACTCCATTGATAGAAAGAAAGGACGCGGACGGGAGGAATGGGAAAAATGAGAATTAAATGTACTGATTGCGTAACTCCATGTAACGCATTGGCATATTGTCTTTACTCTGGAAGGAATAGCTATTTATTATATCAAATAATATAACTATATTTGTCTATATAGAAAGCTCTTACGTTATTTGTCTATAAATTGTTTTCGCTTTGCACGAAAATGTTGTTTTCTATTAAAAGTGCCTAATTGAGCATGTAAATATTATGTTTGCATTTCTATTGTACTGTTTCTAGGTCAGGACATTATTTTATTATTTAATATCTGTGCTCATGCTGATAAAATAGAATACTAGCTACAGTATTCACAGATTTTTCTTGGAGTATTTTGCTACTTTTAACATTTTACACAAGGTTGTTTGGGAAGGTTTATTTTCACTCTTTTAAATAAAACGTGTTCGTATTTAAAGCCGTTTAGTAAATTAAAAGTAAATTTATTAAATGCAAAAGAATATAAATAGATTAATTCTATATTAAATAATGTTTTAAAGATAAAATATGTACAGTACATCTTTAAATTCCAAAAAAGGAATTTATTTCTAAGATTTACCTGTATGTGCACAAGAATTGAAGGTTTGCTACGTTTGATTCCTACAGTATTGTACAGAGTTTGGGTTTTTGCGTGGTATGAATGAGTGCGTTTGTATTTCCTCTGCTGCTCTATCGCAATGTGTAGAGTAGTAGAAAGTGTGGAGAGACTTTTTTTATTTTGGCGAGAATTGGTTGTTATCTGAAGATGAGCGTGGAATGCTCTGATGTGGTTGATCGCTACTTGGCTCTGCTTCTAGCCACCTTTGATAAATGGAGCAATTAAATTTCGCAAGAAGGTATTGGTTTGATTTTGAGTGAGAGGGAGCGTAAGATTTGTTTGTGATGCCGTGAGTCAGATGGATCCCTTTTCTTATCATTAAGGACTTGAATAAGTTCCGAGGTCGAGCTAAGTTTTTGAGTGAAACCGTCTTCGCACGTGGTTGCAAAAACACAGTTATTATTAGAACCTCCTGATCTATTTTTAGTGAAAGGGGCTTGTTGGCGAGGTGGCAAAAATTGGGATTCTATTGCGTCATTCAGGAATCGGGGCAACCGAGTAGCGCGTGTAGGGTCCGACCTAAGGCGAACTCATCCGACACTTCCCCGATCCTTCCAGGCAGATTAGGCCACTCTCTCTCTCTTTCTCTATGGCTAGCTACATTCTGAACAAGGAGAAGGGATTCAGGTCCTGCTTTCTCCGTCCATGATTGTAGGAACGGCGACACCCTTTACAATTCCTCTATTTCTGCATCACCTTCCATTCCCATCAACAGATCACTTCACATCTGGCTATTTTATCATAATCCTGTGCAATGATCGAGGAGAGGGCGACAGGAAAGAGACTCTCGTGTTTGCTACACCACGACAGATAAGTAGGAAAGGGAAGTCAAAACTCAATCCTCCTCTTTGATTCTACTTGACATTAACTCAGCACAACAAAAAACTCAGAATTCTCTTGACTGCTTGACAGTCAGTCAGCAGATATATTCATCTCCCGATTTTATTCCCTTACCTTGGCTTATGCTCCCTGTTTTCTTTCTCCGCTCATCCTCTCCTGACATATGCATTACAATAGAGAGCACAAACAGAAATAACAAGCATCCCAAATTCCATTTCTAAGATTTTGTGAGACAACTCCACACAAAGCACAGAAGAGCTACCTGGATTGAAATTCAAGACGAGTCAAATCCTCCACGGCTATAAATCCCTTAATGGACCAAACAGACAAGCCTACTTGTGTTACTTATTACAATCAAAAATTATTAAAATACTGCTCAGACATTTCTCAGAGTTCTACCCATACAATATACAGCCTCAAACAATAATACTTGACATTTACGTTTTTTCATCCTCAAATCCAAAAGAAAACTTTCTCAGAATTTACCTATTGACTTCCGTTCATTTATATTTTCCATGAAAAGACAAAAATACGTAAAGCATAAGCAACCGTAAAAAGAGGCATTTCCAATATTCAACCGACTACAAAGACAGCCTCGTTATTTTAAATTATTTCCTTTCCTACTAATCTCTTTCTTACAACCATATCCAAAGAAAGCATTGAAAAGCATCACAGACTTGTCATGATGTCCTCATTAGTAAAAAAGGACAACATGTGAACAGGTATTTATTATCTCACAGATTATATTACATACCTAGTTGGATACATCGGATTATTTATTTTTCTTTCCTATTTCAACAAGATACTTCCTAGTCAAAGGGTTTGCGTCTTTTTCATATTTTTGTCAAGTATCGCAAAGTGTATGTAGGCACTGGTAGATACTTACGGTAGCATTATGGTAGATAATCAGCAGATTTTGCTACGGATTACGACTTGGGGCATTGTAATAATATCCATTCGTTAAAATAAATACAGTTCCGTCATTCATTCCAGCCTAAGAGCTTACTTCTTCTACTTAGCCAACACTAATGAATAAGCCAACTTTCAAGCAAAATATCTAGATACCTACCGTAAATTTTTTTCGAATGTAAGTATTTTGATTCGCTCAAATTAAAAATTGGTTGTTGAAATACAATTTTAAAATACATTATTCGTATTGTATCCATGTTGGAAATCTCTTTAGTTCCTCCAACTCAAAAGCAACAGATATTTTGACAGAGAGGACATGCAGTATAAAATTTGCTGTATAATTGAGGAAAATAGGATCTGTAACCAACTTCTGCAGTTGACAAAATATTGCATTTTCTTGGCTATGATTACAACAACTATAATACACTAGAGAATATGTCTAGATGGAATTAAAATCTACCTACCCCGATTGTTAAATTTCTGTTCATTCAGCATGATGCTTTGGCAAAATTAGAACATCGAACATGTACACAGAAATTCCCGGTGGATATTTTGTAATTATTTCAACAAGTAATATATTTATATCATATCAGCATTCCCAAGTTACAAACATCATCTCATTTCTACTCTGAATCCATTTGAAACCATGCGTAATACGAATATGATAATCTATTTTTCGATTAATATTGTTATGATAAACAACGCGGAAAGAATTTGTCGTACTGTTCATTGAGTCAGTATTGTAATTTTCTGATTAGTAAAGGTACGGCATGATTTCAAATTGGTTTCTCAGAACAGTTACTCGCTACTTGAAATTCAAGAGCATTGCTCCACTTATTTCTCTGAAAAACAAATATTGCCTCATCTTTCTTCTTTGGGAGTCCTTAAAGAAGTCTAGCTGGGGATGTATTTTCAAGTGACACTCACTTTCTGGAAAACTACCAGTACTAGTAGATAAACCACTGGAGAATAATCCCACATAAAATTATACATTAACAGTATTACACAGAAGTTCAATAATATTTACCTTTAGTCGTCCTTACAGTTAGGTTATATGTACAGACCAGTTGAGTCTACTTGATCCTAAGCCAAATTTAATTCATAACTTCCTTTCAAGGTTTCTGTGATGGAATTGTAAAGAACGGAATGAAAATCTGAACTTCAGAGCAATAATATGTATACCTAGTGAAATTCTATTGACGATTTAAGAAACGTATGGTATTTTATTGTTAATTAACAGGCAGCCATCTATAGATTTTGTGTCATTTGAGCTGTACGCTTTTGTAGTTGCGACAAAAACGACCACTAACCACAAATTTCCTTACGCAGTCATGGCTGCAAACCTTTGAAATAGGTAACCTTTTTTTAAATCAAATAATATTATTTTCCAAGAAATTGGTAGCTACCACATCAAACTAGTGGGGAATATAAATTACGCATGCATATTAATTACTGTTTCGTCGATAAAGGGCGCCGACAAAATGAGACTATCAATTAATTGATGCATAAATAACAATCTGGTTTTCTTTGTACTGCACAAAGGTGATATCTTAGATACGTAAGATGAAATAAGGAAAAGAAGGGAATTCAGGAAACTCAGCGAACGCAAGTTTGTATCTTCTGCTGAATAGTAAATTCACCTTTGCTACTGCTAGCTACCTATTCTACGTACCACAGAGTTTCACGAGCACACTAATATGCGCCAAGAAGCTAACAGTCATATGCCATATACTGATGCCAGTGGAGCAGCAATGACGTCATGACGCAGTTTCCTACTTTCTACTAGACTCTATATCGCTATTGTACATACATTTAGGTTATGTCGTCTATGTGTGGAGCGAAATGAGCATATAAGGAGCCATGTAATTTGTCTTCCATCCTAAAATGTCCGGTACAGAGCAAAAGTTTCATTTTAATTATGACGCAATTACCGTGTGTCCCGGTTCTACATGGTATAGCTAAGAATGACAATATTTATGCAAGATACAATAATAATAGACACTGCTAGCTTAGCTTTAAATACGAAAAGAGTTTTCAAGTCCGAAACATGATCTAGAGGAGCAGAGTAGTTGCTTCGTCAATCCACAGATCGAAAATTGGCCATCTGGGGAAAAGTTCCCCTTTTATACTGGAATTTATGAGGGTCTCATGTGCAGCAGTGGAGCTTTTTGCATGCAAACCCACCTTCCACTCGGCACTCCAGCACAAAAGGAAAACTCCCAGGGTATTCCAGAGGCAACCATTAGAAACAGAATCACGACAATAATGAAAAAATAATAATTTGCAGAAGGGTTTAACAAAGGAAAATCTATGTGTCCGATTTTGTGTCCTATATTACACAGATGAGCATAGGTTTGTAGTTTGATTAGCTTTTTCTTGTTGAATTAAGTCAATGTGATCAACTTCTAATATTATTGCTACCATTGAATTAATGATATTTGTGGATAGGAAGAAATTAAACAGAGTTGCGGGCAATTGAAGTAGGTATCTTTAAAAAAATTTAGTAGATTCAAGGGAATTTGTGGATATACAAAGAAGGATACACAAAGGAAAGCACTGGCATGTTAAAAATGTTACTATTTTACTTGCAGCCTAGATTGGCCTGCTGAAAACATTACAGTTTTTCCATAGATGTACAATATATTACTAATTACATGAGTTTATTGGCGATAATGCCTGGTTTCTAAATTGATAGTGTCATCAAAAGTTGTTTCACCTTTGCACAACTTCTACATTTCTCTGACAGTCTGAGTTTATGTCGTAGTCAAATGTGTGGCTATAGTATTCTCCATCTCGAATTTCGAAGAGGACGTATTATCTACCATAGAGTTAGGTAACTCTATGTGGTCGTGTAAAATCAACAGTAAGTGGTTTAAAATAAAACAGGCTAAAGCAAATGGATATAAGTTCATTTGGAAATTAGAGGTGATCATTCGTGTTACTTAAAAAGCTGGTGGAATATTTTGGAATGGACATTTTTATTAATCACAGTTATTATTACGGAATATATGTTTATATTACATCTTAAATTAAAAAAGTACCAATCAAAAATTGACTGACTCATATTATTGCCAAGTCACAGAATAAAAACAGTTTTAATAACTTGTACAATACCAATATTTTGAAAACTGGAGTTTCAGGCACCATAATAGTGAGTGCAAACCATTTTATCCTACATATCCTAGCCAGATGCAAACTCATCTCCCGACGATCTGCACAGGTTTTTGAGTACCCGCCGCACTAATCAAGGAAGAAAGTACTTGACGCTCACTGGCAATATATCGCTGGCTGACAACGACATATATACTCAACTATCAAATGTCCCATTACTTCTGTACACATTTATTTTACCACTTGAAGTATTCCTTAGAAAAGCAACAAAAGTCTACATAATGTACTACCTAAAAAGGTTGATCAAATTATAAAAGTAATGACAAGTTGTAAAATAACTCAATTAGTTTCGGAAATGGAACGAATATTTAACCATTTGAGTGTCTTTTCGTACTTAAATACACAAACATAACAAAAATAAGATACCTCCTGGGTTTTGAAAATAGGACTTGGAAACTTAGAATTACAGTTTCGCAATATTAACCATATTAGTCCTCAATTTTATGACAACGACGGTTAGTGCCTAACGTCAATTATGTACTTACAAAGATCATTGCTACAATAAGATCATTATTGTAGTCGCTCCCTTGTCACTTATACAGTACAGATATGCATATAGTAATATGAATTTTACCTTTCTGTGAATATTATCCAGATAAAATTTATCAACCTCCGTGAAACAAGAGGAGAATTAGAGATTATATTATTATTTCCTGGTGCCAGTGATAAATATTTTACAGAAACTTATGCGCATTATTGGAAAGAAATTGTTAAATTCCATTCAAAATAACAGATAACTACATATCATGGATATGAAAGTTATCATGGACTCGGTTCGAATTTCATGCATAAGAAGAGCAATAAAGGCAGTACCTACCTAGTTATATTGTTATAGTTTCCTTTACTAATATTTTCACAACTGCTATTAATCAATAAGTATTAAGTCTTTGCTGTGCTAAAGCAGGGGTCAATTTTCCATGCCTCGATTTTTCCTTTACAATTATAATTACAATACCAAATGCAATTTTCTATGAAATACTTATTCCATCGTACTTAGTCACAATCACAATTAATTATAAACGTTATTCTGTTTATTTACTCGTAGACGCCGTGGTGAGATCCCTTACGCGATCAAAAATTGCAATTGATAATCTATTTGACTTATTTAGGGCCGATGATTTTGTTGCATTACAACTTATTAATTTATAACGACACCGAATTTAAATTACAGTTTCTACAATTGTACTCAGTAGACTCAAAATATTTTTCGCAAGGAAACTTATATTCTTCCAACATATTGCATTCAGCGATAAAAGCATAGAAATAGTGAATGTGTACCCACTTACCTACGTAACTTCTTAACAATCTTTGATTAAATATTCGTTTTCTATGAATTATCCTATTTTACCCCTTACTGTATTTAGGTATTAAGATGCATTTCATCTGTTTAATGTAATTATGCATATATTTTTGAATATTTTGTGCCTTTTCAAAAGCATTTCAGTTGCAAAGTTTAATATTCCAGCTATATTATTTCGAAAATAATTCCTTGACTGACAAAAGCAATTGCACAGAACACAAGCCAATCAGTCAAAATCTTACTCAGCCTAGAAACTTTAGTCAAGTAAAGTTGAGAGAAAATATAATAGTGGGCCAATGTTTTAAATTGTAAAATGAAACTTTTCGTAAAAAAATCCATACACCAAATATTGGATGGAAGATTTTTAATAATATAAAATTTAATATAAATAAAACAATGCAAAACTAATCGTTGAGGATAATGAATGAAATTTTTTTTTAAATAAATTTTATTTCTAACCCTAGGTTTAAACGCCATATTACAATTTGCCTTGAAATTTGAATGATCAATGATTGGCCACTGTACTGGGTGTTATGCCGGCGGATTTAGTATATAGATACAGATATAATTACTGAGATTTAACTTATTTTATTAGTGTGTATGATTACTATGACGTACATGAAATCTATAGTGGAATATTTCGATTCGATAGTTTCAGTTTTCGTGAATTATTTGAAGCTGTATATTTTCATGCTACATACATCCGATTTCAGAATTATTTACTGTTTTGAAGGGGCCAAGTTAATCTTTCTCACATCAGCAACTGCCATTTATCTATTCTACATGCAGTTAACCCAAGTTATAATGTTATGAAATGAGAGCTATGAATATTTAATGAATTGCACAAACGAGTCACCTTGGCACATAATTTGACAAGTGCTACCAAATGGAGATAAATTATTCACTGCAATAAAATTGGAGTATAAGGAGCTAAACCATTTTAACCGTTTTGGGGGCATAATTAAAAGATGAATAGACAGCAGATATTATTGCTGATACGTAAACGTAACTGCCTGTAGAATGTCACAGTTCGCAAGAATTTGAAAATGCATAGCTTAAATGAAATTTTAATAGCAATATGCATTCGCTATGAAAATGTTTAGATTACGGAGACGCCCTATGAACCTCCATAAATTAAGTATGTATGAAAGCTTTAGAAATGGAAAATCTATAAGCCTCGTTTAACTAATGAGTGGCCAGGAACTTTATATAAATGAATAGGAAAGAAATAAATGAGAAGAATAAAGATATATTACCTTGAGGAACTTTAGAACAAGGCGCGTTTACGATTCAGTGTGGATCCGATGAAAGTTAGGCAAAGAGAAGTGAATGTGTGTGTTGGTTCGTATGTGAGCTGATCATGAAAGTAGGAAAAGGAATGATGAGATGACAAAATGGAAAATCCGAGAAATTATTGTGTTGATTGTCACTTGTGGGAGTTAAGGCTGGAGAGACTTGATTGGTGCAAGAGTAATTTTAGTGTCTGGTCGAAAGTGGCGTTGATGTGATGTGGCTGTATGAAAATATTATGCGTTGCGTATCGGTAGGTAGGGAGGGGAGATTGAGTGTTGTCTATTATATTATTTGAGTGAGGAAGAGAAAAGCGAGAGTTGTGCGACGATTAATGTCTAATGGATTGGCCATGCAAAAAGACTTAAAGATCTCTCGTTCACGTCGAGGGAAGAAGAGCGTCCGTCGGAATTTTCCGTGTACAGATACCTATCTATCCATGTGGATGTCAGGCAGACCTGTGAGAGGCTTCGTAGCGTGTACAACTGACAAGAAGTGCCAACACAACTGCCAATAAGTAGCTATATCCAGTCCTTCAAACTTAATACAGATGAATCGTATCCGACCACTACACGACAGATGTAAGTAAACGCAGACAATTCGCATTTCAACTTTCAACCCCTTGCAAACTCATCTCTTTCCATATCTCTCCATGTATGTGTATCATCTGAGGACGGATTCTAGAATGCTCTTCGCTATTGTGCACTCTAGACGCCATTCATATGCATCCTTGGTGACCTGACTTCCCATGGTCTATACCCGAGCCATCCTACCTCCTCGCCCTTACTCTTCACCCATCTCTCAACTCAATTATGACTACTTTATTCATTTTCCCTTGGCTAATAAGACTAATAACCCTCCTATCTCTAACTAAGAGCCAACTATGCCTATATTATTGCAACTATCTAATCCTTTGACATTAGACGTGTTTGGCATTTGCAAAAAATTATCATTTAAAATTTGCGTAATACTCTCGCTTCCCTATATTCCTCCCATTTGCATCCCAATCCAGTTCACTGTCCCTTCCTTTCCATCCCAAACACTTAACGACGGAAATTCTATACAGATGCTTTTATTATTAGATCCTGTGCTCGTCCCCATAACTCATTTTCGCAACCGTCGGTCGTGCCATGCAGATCATTTACCTAACGGACAAAATGCTAATTATCTACCTTTTCTATTGTACAGCTCAACTACACTAAAAGGCTCCGCTCTCCACTAAATTCTAAAACATCCAAAATCCGAACTACTTTATTCAGCTCCACTCATCGACAGACTCAGTTTCTATTTACTGTTCTCATAAGTAAAACAGCCGAAAATAAGTGTGTGCCTCCTTGCTAATATCCTAATGGAAATCCTGTCTCTCCACATTTTCCATTGTCGATATATATTTATTTCTACCACTCAACTCTAGCATTCCAAATGTACATTTTATGCTGCCGACTTCCACTGGGATTTCACCTACTATTATTATGTGAAATGGAGTAGCAAATGCAGTAGCAGTGATATATTTAAATAAATCTACCAGGATTCTATCTCGATTTGCAAACATACGTGATTGCTCTCTTGTGCATTTACTGCCCACCTGAACTTTACGGCCAGCCAGCATGTAACGACTGGCTGATGTGATGAGTTATCGCAAGATGTTCTAGTTACTGCGTAGATTGCTAAGATGAAAATAAATTATTACAGGCTTGTCAGCCTTTACGCAAGTATCGTTAATGCGTTGCACACAAATAGCTACAATACACAACATCCTCACGTCCCACTCTGCCTACTGCCATTCTGTTTGATTTAATCTGCATTGTATATATATATATATATATCTTTTTTACTCCTCTTCCTCACTCTCTGCTAGACACTCAATTACCAATAACTACTGCATCATCTTCCCCACACGTCCTCTGCAGATATTTTATTTCTCTTGTGCAATTTAGTTTTGATATGCCTACCAGTAGTCATATGATCAAACTTGCTTGCTACTCTTCAGCTTGTGAAATTTCTTATACCCATTGCTACAATAATATTATGGTATACAAATACTATTTTTCCTACGTCGAAAGTTTAATGAATGTAAGCATGACTTTCACTCAGTGAATGTTTTTCTATACTCTTTACTGATATGATATTATCCTTCAAGTTGATCTTTTTTCACAAACAAGCAACACACCCACGCTCGTCATATGCTTCAAATGCAATTTACCTTAAGGAAGTACAACTCTTAAACTAGAAAAAACAAATTTAGGTCTTCTTTCATTAAATGGTTTTACCTATTAATCATACTGTTTTGAACAATTTACATTTTTATTTTAAAACATATCCAGTTTTCCATTATTCCATTAGTAGCGGAATTGTTTTCGATTGTGTTATATTAATATATTTATTTGTTATAGAAACCCAATGAAATAAATACTTATAAAGCGCAATATGTATGCCGTATGGACATTAGGACGACTTCATAACTTCAAACACGGAATTGGACTTTA
Source organism: Tomocerus minor (assembly GCA_009936455.2). Classification (NCBI taxonomy): domain Eukaryota; kingdom Metazoa; phylum Arthropoda; class Collembola; order Entomobryomorpha; family Tomoceridae; genus Tomocerus; species Tomocerus minor. The sequence continues at coordinate 16,075 of JAAAYG020014981.1, forward strand.
AAATTTCCTTTCTGTACCAATGTTGAAGTATGGGATTTGACTAAATTTTTTCATCTTCCCTGACCGTCTAAAACTGACATATTTTAACGATTGTTTTGTCTTTTTAAATGATTTGTAGATATACATTTATTTACTTTCGAAGTAGCATTACATTCATCGTTAAAGCGAATAGCCAGCATTACTTTGGAACGCATGTAAGCGCAGAAAATTACTCCATAAGAATGTATGCCCAGTAGCTACATAGCTAGATATGAAAATTTCATATCAATAGCACCTAACTTTTCCATATTTAATTAATCTAAATTTAAACTGTCTTTTAGACTTAATTGAATTCCATTATTGCAAAATTAACAGATTTGTTACTGAAGTGCTAATACTAATACGTATATATGTGTTAGGTCAACTACTGACCACCAATTGTAAGTAATTGTAATTAAATTCTGAATCAATTACTTAATTTATACTGTTCCACAAATAATCAATGCGAAGTTCTCAATGTAATTGTGTTTAAAACATGTACATTCAATCGTTTAGTATCCGATACGAGCTGCTATAGATATAGCCAGTCTAAATATCTATATACCTATTAGCTATATTAATCAATGATCACCGAAATCAAGTCCAGCAAATGTTATCATTGCTATAATACCTATATCTAAATATCATATCCTGTTTTTAAGTATTCTATCTTTGAGAGTACAGAAATCTTTTGCCAATAATTCATTCTCATGTGTATATTTATAAAAAAAAATATTTATTTCAACTTTCCACTACATTCCCTAAGCTTTATTGTTTACTTAAATTAGGTAATAATATAAATTTGTAATTTTATTTAGCATGTATCATCTTGAAAATAAAATTGTACGAATTTTAACTATGTATGTATCCATCTATATTGAATAGTTATGAAATTACTACTAGGTATTGAGGGTTTTTCGAAATAGGCACCAATTTACCTGTATACTTGGCTAAATGTGCATTCAATGTAGAAGTGAATACAATCAGAAAATTTCCCCAGGATTGCATATTTATGTTGATGTTATCGCAATATTTATTTAATTTACGAGACAGTTTTAAAGTTTTTTAAAAGAAATGATGAGCAATAAAAATGTGCTTTCCTTCAAATCCGTAGATGCTTTCAAAGAATTGAAATATTTTATTTAGGGGATATAGACCAAACCATACTATTAAAATTATACTGCCCACTCCACCAAATTTATGCACGAAAAGTAAACTATTTTTTTCTCAATCCCTTTCATGAATTAGTCTACTACGTAAAATGTCTTGGTGAACTAGGACGCAGTCAGGAATTTCATTGGGGAGTTAGGGTGGCGACTTCAGCCCCTTTGATACGCCTCTTTTTAGTGAAATAAAATGATAGATATATGGGTAGATATTTAATGTAGTTGGATACGTGGTTTTCAAAAATGTACATTAAAATTACACTTCATTATTATTTTATGGTTGTATCTTTTCAATAAAATAGTATTTATAATAATGCGTGTATGATTGCTGATCTTAAGCAAAATGTATCTTAAATACTAATGTCATTATTATTTTAAAAGAATGGGATCAGGAATTTATTGGAGCAAGAAGTAGTCATGGCACATATTATAATATATTTACTAGGCACAGAATATTATTTTTGGATAACTACATAGTGTCGTAAACGTACCCGACGTACGTATGTACTATTTTAGGCAATGGATTCCTAGAGTAGTGGTTTGTATTTATGATTTAGGAATATCATGTAGTTTTGCAAATATATTTTAAATATAGACGCATGTAAAACTGTTGCAGAAGTCGAAAAAATAACATTAGCAGCGCTAAAAATGCAGACGCAAAAAAGCACAGCGTTGATAAGCAAGAGTATAGGGCGCTGCAAATATGCCAAACAATTCGGTAAGCAATGGTATGGTACTTACCTATACAGCTCAACGCTAACATTAATATCCGTGCCCGTGACTTACTTCGGTTTTTGTTACTTCATGCGTGCGTTTACATGATCTTTTATTCATATGCTGATTATTACAGAATGTTCATTCCTATACCAATCGTAGTTAATGTACAAAAGGTTTTAGTAAAACGAAGCCATTCTTTATTAATTTTGATGCATTTAAATTAAAATCCAGATTTTTGAACGCTCTAAAATTCAATAAATAAAGATACATATGACTCCATATGTGGGTCATTGCATGGTTTTTATATGCTGCATTTGAAGTATGCTACGCAGAGCAAAATTTCTATCAATGAAACAGTGACGCTGTTAGGAAATTATAATTAATGCCTAGCAAATCTTCCTTTATAATACATTTATAATACTTAATAATACGCAAAATAAAAGACGTAATATCCGAAATGATCAAAAGTCAATTTTGTACAGGAAATTCTTATGCATCTAAACATGACGGATAACGAGAAAATTGCACTGTAAATCTGTAGTACATATTATAAAGGTACCCCAACTACAGCAGGAAATTAGATCAGAATAATGAGAGAGTATTCGAGCCTTGTAGTTTGTCCCTCCATCCACAGTAATTGCATTTCAATGACGCATGCAGTAAAATGCGAATACGAGAAATATGTAGGAGTATTAAATAAAAGCTGACTAGTAATGAGCGGCAATCGGATGATATTAGCAAAAGCTTTCTTAGGATTTCATGACATTTTATGTAGGTGTTTGTAGAATATCCTGGTTAGAGTTAGAAATCACTGCCAGCTTTCCACTTTACTCAATTATATGTAATCATAGATCTATTTTTACACGCAGTATTTCTTGAGAAGTTTAACGATTTTCTCAGTAATTCCAGCAAGTTTATAAACGGAAAATAATATGATATAGTATGATAAAGAAATATTTTACTGAGCTCTATGGATTTAATTTTTTATAAAAAAGATAATAAAAGGAGAGCGAAAATAACATACTTGGCGGATCAATGGATTTGCCATCAAACGATCGTTCGATGTACTTAACGATGTACATAAGATTATGGCGCATTAGGACAAGGTGCCTTTGTAATATAATTGATATGTTTTTCACCAAATGAAAAACATATCAATTACTATATTTTTAGCAGTACAAATAGAGTCAAAGATTTTATTATTCTGTGGTAATCTTAAATGAAAATTAGTATCTTTTGAATTTTATGCAGGAGAAATCATAGCCAAGTAGACCAACAGTAGATAGAATTTGTGAAGTAATTTCGTCTTTGGTAGACAGAAATAGAAAAATTACGACCTATAAATGACTTGTATAACTCAAAGTGGAAATGCAAGATTTTCACAAAAGAACCCTAATGAGAATAATTTTAGTGAGAATAAGAAAGGGAGAAATATATTATGCCAGAAATAAAAATAGAAGCTCGTGAGAAGCTCTAAAGCGAGTACAGATTAAAGATATACCTTAGACTGTGGAAACGGAAAGAAGAGAGTAGAAACGAAAGTCCTTAATTTTCTTCTTGCAGAGCACGATAGCAATTTTTATTGAGGAGTTGAGAATGGGTTAAAGTAGCTCCCTGGCTTTTCTAAAATATTCCGTACATAAATATACGGAAATATTTATTCGGGACTTAAATGAGACACACCTATGCTAAAATATATATTTTCGCTAAAAATATTTCTCACTGAATTCTAAAAAATATTTAGGATTGTGGAAAGAAAGAGAGCACAGAGAAGTTGAGACTTGAGAAAAGGGATAATATGTGGGGGCCTGAGAGAAAGGAGAAAGAGGCCCCAGAGAAAAGAGGATTTTGAAAGTGTTGAGAGTAGGGATAAGTAAAGGACAGGATTAAGGGTCTTGGACTTGGAGTGCGAGGAGAGTGGGAAAAGGTAGGAAAAGCAGTGGACTTGTGGAGCAAACTGTGCGTAGTCTTTAGGAGCGTCGTCAGTGAGAAACTGAACCCGGGTAGGCTTTTGAATGGGCATTTTGTGAATGAAAGCGAATCGGTGAATGGGGCTGAGAATGACGTCAGTAGGAATTGATTGACGGTTCGCCACGTGCCGTTCTTTTGGCCCTGTTCTCGGGTGCTTCAGTTGTGCCTACCGTCTATATGCCTCTATCTGTGCTGTGTCTCTATCTCCGCTTCCTATTGCCACTCGCGTATAGAGAAGAGCTGGGAGTCGCATGGATATCCTCTTCTGCCTCTCTTTCTTCCTTTCCTTCACTACTAGTAGATAGTGCATAATATGTGGGCCACTATGATCATCTCATCAGCCATTATCAACCTCTCCCATTGCATTGCCGTCATGTTTTCCTCCATATCAATACAATATGTATCTCCTTTGCCAAAGCTCACTCCGACGACACTCTATTTACCTTAACTCTTTCTCCAAACACATAGCTACAGAAACACTTTATGTTATTTATACAGCCATATTCCTTATAAGAAGTAATTACGAAGGTTATGAGAGTCTGGCACTCGACTCGACTCTACACTCAAATTGTGCGCTTCCTACATACGTACGTACGTACGTGAGTATGTAAATACAAATGTAGGTATATGTGTCATTCTTTGCCCTATACTTGAAAATTCGTTAGTTAGTCACAGACTCCAGGCTCCTCACTCCCCATCCGGAGTCAGACGCACTCGGGCTACCCAATGTCCTTTCCCCCGCATACATATACAAACTTACATACGTACATACATACATACATACATATATACATATATACATATATATATCTTCCGTGTATATATATATATATATATCTATAAGGCAGACGGAGCCAGTTGAGAGGACCTGACACGAACTTCGCCTATTTCTTCATTCAAGAGCCATAGCTGACGTCCAAGCCCAGGACAAAGTAAAGCAAGGCATCTTCCTCTGATCCCATTGCCAATGCCATGTGGACCATTGCGTGTAGGAAAATTGTTCTTATTATGTCATGCTTGCGTATTAGGCTACTCGGGTGGCTCCAGTTCCTCCGCAGGCCTTAGGCTCCTTCCCTCCGTGGAGCAAAAGCTCCTTCGTGAAATGTTAATCTCACTGTGCACCTTCAATTTCGCATTAACGTAAACGCTCCTCCATCTTCCCATTCATTCATTCATCCCGTAGCTCGCCAACCTTCAACTAACCTCCCTACTCACTGCTTATTCTCCCTCACACTTTCTAATGTCACTCTACCTTCCCATTAGAGAGTTGCCTGGGCGCAGTAATTGGTGCCCGAGCCCGCCCAAGCCCAAAGCAAAGTCGGATGGGCATGCCC
>JAAAYG020014992.1:0-21271 GCA_009936455.2 Tomocerus minor
GTGAATATTTTAGCGATTTTTAGCGCATATTTAAATACATATTTCGAGATTTTAGGAAAATACATATCCGCTCCTTGAATCAACTATTTTTTATACATATAGGCTAAATAAATGTGTACCTAAGTGCCAAAACCGTAGATGGGTGCCAAAATTTTTTATATTTGTCATGCTATACATAGGTAGTACTACCTTATATACATTTGGCTACTTAGCCAAAAATATTTTAGGACAACATTATTATGCTAGAAGTTGCTTTATATATAACAGGATTTACTTACACAGCCTTTTCTACATTACAATGAACTTTATTTTTTTGACATCTCAAGTTTGGAATTATTGTTTTCCTATATCAATCCTCACAGAGCAAAGGTAAATACTAAATAACTAAGTAGGTACCTACCTAGATTTACTACATACATAGAGCCAGGTTTTGCTTGTATGCATGCAGAAAAGGCTTCAATACTTTATTATTAGCAATTTTGTTAAAATCCCAAGCACTGCAGAAATGCACTTTGGTTTAGCTTTACTTGCTACGGGCTTCTTAAGTCATTGAGCGAGACGTTGCGTTGTAAAAGTGAATTATAAAGACAGCTAATTGTTTTAATGATCACAACACTTACTCTGCATTACAATCTAATGGGATCTTTCTGCTAATAACTATTGGCGAAATTAGTAAAACCAGACTGTTCAAACAATAACAATACGTCATAAAAAGGTCAATTTATTGTCTAGGCTATAAAAGAATCAGCATTTTTATAAAAGAATGCTTACACCTGAGGAAGATTGGCGATTTGTTGTATGCCTATTGCCTATTGTAACTTATAAATAGAAAATATTAGATACCTACACGTATAGTCAAAGGACCATTGGTAGGGGATTTCAAATAAAAGAATGCGAACCAGAAGCCAGAAAGACACTGATTTTGGTCATTTGTACAAGTAATAAAACTCTCTCAATATTAGTAATAATATTTGTGATTAGTGTAATGTTTCTATTATGTTAGAACTAATGCCAGCTTTCTAGTCTTGTACATAAGTAGCTAAAACAGAAAATAAGTGCATGGAGGTAGTCTCTAGTAGGAGTAGCCAGAGTAAGTAGTAGAATAATGCTCATATTTATAATTTGACAGAAATTGAATAATGAAACCATGAAACTTTCGCATGAATTACGTAAATTGACGCAGCATTAAAAATGACGGGGAAGTGGTGATGTCTGAGCAATTGGATAGATATTCGTAAAAATATAGTACATGTCCCAGGCCTTCTGAAGGCCAGAAATCTCGGGGACCAAAACAACATTGTCTATGACGTCTTCACAACGGTCTTGACATATATGCAAAGTTTTCCAGTTTAATTAAACATAGACAATTTATATTTTTAGATATTTTTAAATGACAACCCATAATTATTGATATTTTGTCTTCATGCCTTTTGGCATGATACTTTTGAAATCGTTCACATTTATAAGCATTTATAATTATTAAGATGGAACTGGTTTCACTCTTTATGTAAATGAACGGCTCTGTCTATCTGTCTGTGTGTCCTCCTCAATTACAACAGTAATTCCTGCTGACTAAATTTAGTCATTGCTGTCAGCCTAACATGGAGTGATTTCGTGTCACTCTAACGTCGTTACCCAATTCACGTCGTTCCAAGCAAAAAAGATTAACTTCCAACTGTAGTATAGCTTCTCTTTATTGAAATGAGACTCTCTCTGTCTGTCTGTATATGTCCCCTCTTTGTTACATTTGTTTACAACGGTTTATTCAAATATGAATTTTTGGAGTTAAAGCTACAACAGCTAAGAAAGTTAAGAAATACAGACTGCAATAATTGGCATGTCCATTGTGCTCTGTATTTCTATAGTATATATGGCCCATGACATATGTAAAAGTAAGTTGTGTAACTACTGTAAACTGCAAACTAACAACAATGGGAAGATGTAGGGATAGGATTGTACTAGGTACAGACGAAATATTTATGATATGCGGAATGTCTTGAAGTTTGTTTGACTATATGGAATTTGAAAGGAAGAAGGGAGACTCGAATGAAACATGTAACAATGGACAGAGAGGTGGAAAGGAAAGATCAATAGGTCAGGAAGTCGGAAGTGGCAGAAATTGATAAGCAGGACTCGTGTACACTCCTTCCTTCCCATTATTCTTGCTCTTCTACTCGTCTCTCTCTCTCTCTATCTCTAGCAAGCACACCTTTGCCTTATAGAAACAGCTTGACGCAGTAATAATAATAAATAGAGCTGTGTATATGAGCACGAATTGCGTAATGTAATTACTTTTCAGAATCGTGATTGTCTTTCGTACTACATCCACTTCCACTCTGCCAATTCCTCTCTTCCACTCATAATAACAAAGCACCTATATATATGTATATACAAAATATATGTATCGACTACTCTTAAATCAAGATGCTCAGGCATGTGTCACAACCAAGGAATTAAGATTATAGTTATAAAGGAAGGCTACAACAAGTGTACAGCTTATAATGGCAAGTTACACCAAGTTCCTTGGACACCGTTATCAAAGCACCTCATTCTCATTACATAAATACAAGGAAAGCTCTAAAGCCATTATCATCAACTTTTATTTGGATATTTAACTCCCATTACACGTAATAATATTTAAAGTAATTCCCTCCTCTTAAGGCAAATTATTCTTTCTCTAGAAATTCCTTTATATTCATACCGACCGTCTCAGAAAAGGTAATCTCTGTCTGCTGTAATTAGGGATACGCTCTCAAGATTTTTTTTCACATGTTATGCACACTGGCCTCTATCTCTATACTTACCGTCATCATTTCATGCATTTGTTTTATGAATGACAAAAGGTGCAAATCCACTTTTCAACGTATTTACCATATAAATCATACAGCAGACACATTTTATTTTTATGTGCGTGCGACATCCGACCCCCAGCATCTATTATGTTTTTGACTGACTTTTCGTTTCTTGGAAAAATATTTATGAAAATTGACAATGAAATTAATGAAAAAAGCATTCTTTCATGATCATCTATAATTTTAATTTTAATTAAGGGCATTATTATCTCTAATTCAAACATATTAATATGATTAATATGTTTGACAACTAATTCAAAAATATTCTAAACTATATAATTGTCCAACTTTAGAATTAATTGCAATTAATAAGTTTATCTATTTTTCTGTTGCATTTTTTGCTATGATATTCAATGTATATTTTTAATTTCACATGAGATTTTGGTAAATCGTGCTGGCTATGATTTAGATTCGTTAACTTCCTTGTTTTAAGCCAATAATTTTGGAGTTTTCTAATTTACTCTAGAAATGTTAGTTTGCAGGGTGGACTGCATTGACTCTCACATACAACCACATAATAATAAATTAGAAGAGTATACACACATTCTGGCTGTTAAATATTAAATGAACTTCATAAATCTAGTAGGTAATGACAAACCTCCTGTTCTGTGGTAAATGCATAATTAATGAGGGATGTCATTACTTCTTTGGCATCATTAAAAATCACTTACCACAAAAACCAAGAGAATTTCAGTAGTGCATTATGCAGTGTTGCGGCCAGATATCCAAAGCGTACTAAATGTATTGTTGTTGGACTTGAATGATATAATAATAAAAATGAATTTCAGAGACACATGCACAACTTGGAAACATTTGGATAACTCAGCTATTCGTCTATCAGTATACAATGCATTTGATTGCATTGGGCATTCTGCAATTGTTTTATTTTATCTAATTCGACACGAAATGGAAATACTTTGTCCGATGATGCCAATGAACTCAGATCACAATGATCGCTAATTATTGGCTGCTGTTATTTGCTCGTATACAATGTTTTGTGCAAATTGAAAATATGGGATTTTCATGCAAAATTACACGCATAGAACAGGAGGGAGAAGAGAATGAATGGTAGATGGACCAACAATCCACCAGTAATCCGTCATGGAAAAGTAAAGTAATAGTAATTAGTATCTATATAATGTCTCCAACTGTCCTAGTAGGAGCTTTTTTTTGTGGAAACCCTTATTGTAGAATACCCGGGTATGGCTCATGAAAAAGCTAATTTTCTGGCACAGTCACCCATTTAAAAATAAATTTCCCATGACCTATTGACCCCGAGTTAACTTTTTTTTGGGAAATAGACTTTTCCTGTCCGTAGGACGGGTTATATGATATGATAATTTGATGCAAAATGACATGTAACTCATCCTACTTAACTATTTTCAATGCCCTTAAAACAAAATTTCAAGTAATGAATAGTATATTTTAAAAAATGGGAAGTATATATATTTGAAATAATTTTTTTTATTTGTGGATTTCATTCACGCACAGATTTAATCTACTGAAATGATAGTATTTTATGAGTTTATAGAATTTTTATTTTAACTTTTTGCATATAATATATGATCTATACTGTCTATGTATATACAATAAAGTATTAACTACAATAATTTATAGCTGTATTATACCCTACAACTGCAGAAATGCATAAAAAGTTAATCTTTGCTAAATTACCCATAATATTGTTATTAATTATTTTAACAACTAAAAGTCAAATCTCTTTAAGGGACGAATAGACGAGAAACTAAAGTAAATCGCGATGCCAAAACCATCTGCAGGAAATGTTGTTATCGAAGCTATGCGTGAGCCAAAGTTGTTCCAAAAGCGAAAGTCTCTCTTGGCAAAGAAACAAAGGTTTTCCCCGCCGCAGTCCGGGATCTTCTTCCCCGAATGAATCCAAGTAGACAGATCCCCAGCTGCAGGCTTTTCTTCCTCTGACGATTGTAATGCAGGAAGTGAGAGTGGAGAGAAATACGGCAGTTCCAGCCCCGCATTCTACAGAATGTTCGATAACTTCGGAAATCCCTGAATTCGGGTTCTGACAACAAACATTTTTCATGCAGACTAAGGTACCGCACATCATACAAATATTGGGATCTGTCGGGACCATCTTACAATTTTTGCATTGAGCCTTCAGGTAAAACTGGAATATTTCATCATAGTCTTTAGGCAATTCTATTAATTTGGGGATATCCCACGATATATTCTGGCTGTCGATGAGAAAATTGGGTCGCTCCGTCATTATGAGGTATTCGGATAAATGTTGACACCAGGCAGATATGATTTTCTTGGCGTCCGAGTTCCAGCTAAGAAAATTCTCTGCTTTCACTGATGAGCATTCAAAAAGGCTGAATTGTCTTTCATTTTTGAACTGACTAGAATCACAACTTACAATAGTTTTGCTCCCCAACTGTAAACTTTGGGCTAGCATTTTAAATTCACTGTCGACAGATTGTTGATGATTTTCCGTCATTGGTATCTGCTCTTGGAAAATATGAGTTCGAATTAAAACCGCCATTTTGAGAAATGGTAAAACGCTTTTTATCACGTGGCTCTCCACATCCACCAATGAAATCACATTTCTTTGTTCGCAGAAAATACACGCCGTTTCCAGTTTTGATAAAATAATACCCAAGTAAATATGAAGCTCTGTAGGTAAATATTTCAACAAAATTTTCTTTCTGTCATTTTCTTCGAAGTGTAGCGCCACTGTGCACAGCAATTGGATGATCGTTAAATTGTAAAGTCCTTGGACAATTTTCGTATAAACTTCCGCTGAAATATCCATTGGCAGTTGCAGAATGAAATGGAGGAGAAGGGCATTTGAATCTCGCAGTAAAATTGGAACTTCGCGGGAATTTCGAAAAATCCTACTCCCGTTACAAGCTTCCCAAAGTTGAGCGATATGACGCCCGTGCCCAGTCGACATTGATTTATAATTGACTTTTAGAGCATCTAGTAACGGAGGGATGGATTTACTGATTGCGATCGTGGAAGATGTGGATAATAAATGTAGTTGCGTAAGCTCTCGAGATTTATTAAGTGAATTCGACGTGAGAAAACTCAGTTCAAGTTCTAAATTGTAATTAAGGGTGGAGGTGAGGAAGAAAGCGAAACTGTAAGCAGAATTGAAATCTGCCAATGGAACAATTTGAGAGTAAATCGTTTTCAACTCCGTCGTGAATTGATTTACACTTTCAAGAATGTTTTTGCCGAGAAAATTATTAGTGCGTTTTCTCAGAAGATTAGAAATTTCACTAGAATTATCACATTTTCCACTTTTCTTACAATTCCCTTTTACCATTGGCAAAAAGGAATTAGCCAATTTTCTGCATAGCGGACATCGGTACTCTCTTTTCACAAATTGAGCTTTGAGTTTTTGCTTCTTTTCGTTGGGATTTAATGAAGCCAGGTAGGAATTTAGGCAATTCATGTGCAGATAGTGTCCACAAGTCTGAACATAAACTCCGCCATTGAATCCTCCGTCAGTTGACATCAAAACGGAAGATGTGTCAAAATGAGTTTTGTATTCTTGCATTCTCTCATCTCCCAAATCCCTGTACAGATTGGCAGTTAAAGAGAAGTTTCCAAGTCCTTTGCATAATTTCCGGTTTCCAATCACTTTGCTGGAGTTCAAAAACGTGACGAGGCCGAATGGATTCTCTTCGCAGTTTGCACTTGACTGTAAACAAATCACGCAATCAAATTCAATTTCCTCCGGTGCTGGTGACATTGAGCTTCTGGCAATATCATCGTCCTTCATATTTTCAGAAAAGTCTGGAATTTGATACTTTAGCCCTTTTTTCGCGAATTCCGATATAATTTGTAATTTCCTCTCTTTAATCCTCCGTCGCATCTCTTCCTTTTCTCTTTCTTCAATCTCTCGAGCCATTTCCTCCTTACTGATTTCTGCAGCTGGCCATATCGTATTTTTAGTCTTAAGAATTTCATTTTTACATGATTCATCCAGGATGCATAATTTGGACAAAAGAGCCCCAATAAAAATATCTCCGTTCCCGTTCCGATTCCCAATGTCTTTGACAGACTTTGTAAATGAGAAACTATTCACAACTCCAGATAGTTGAGAATGAAGTTTTAGCAATAAAGAAATGATGCTTTCTTCCTGTTGTCGATTTTCCTTGGGTTTTATCCCTTTTTGAATGTTCTCGAACAAATCATCACTGTTGTAAATAGAATCAAAGGGAAATTCTTTGGTAGACATAATTTCATCATTGAGCATATCATCATCGTAAGTGCTGAGAGTGATTTCTAATAAGTAAACAGCCAATGCCACAATGTTGTCTGATAATTTCTGGAAGTGTACTGCTTCATAAAGAATATTAAAGATGATTTGGTGAACAACTCTGGATCTCAAAAGTTTTCTAGTGTCAGGGAAATTCTGTGGAGATGCTTTGGGAATTCTAAACGGTGGCCAAAGATTTCCTGCTCCGTTCCACACTTTAGTTTTCTTTAAATGATCAGTGAATCTATCTCTGGCAATTTGAAAATCGCTTTTGTGACTTGACCTCAAAAGAACATAAATAGGATCGTAGAGACTCTGCCAGGTTGATGTTTTGGGTGCATATATTCCTTGAGTCATATTGCCGCCCTGTTCAAAGCGAGGAGCTTGAAAGTCAGCAACTTGAGCCAAGACTTTTTCGAAATTTTTCATCTGAGATCCATGACCGTGACCACACCTCTCTGGCATTAGTTCCATTAGCTGGCTATGAGTTCTATCGCCCTTGCACAACAAAGTTGTTAGCTCAATTGCCAATAGCTCTTCTTCTGATATCCCTACGTTGGTTCTCACACTTGTGATGATTGCCAAAAAATTGAGAAAGTTTTCTAATGTCATGTTTTTTTCGTGTAAAAACTCTTGGGGCATATCTTGATCAGTATTCAGAGATTTTAGAAGTGGATCCACTCCAAATTCTCTAATGACAGTCGCCAGGAAACTCTCCTTTGAAATGTTGACCATGGAGATTTGTAAAAGGAAGATATCTGCATCAACCATGGAATTGCAGCACATGCTCCCGATGTAATGAGATGCTTGATGCAAAATATGATTTCCGTTTCGAACCCATTGCCCACTGATGATCTGATAGAATGCTGCCTGAAGTTTCACTACAATCTCGATGGTTTTCATCAGTTCATCCGCCTCAGGAAGTAGCTCGATGATATTTAAACTTTGCTTCGACACTCCTTGATGAATGAAGCGAGAAAAACTTCTGTGCAGTGGCAAATGAAAAGAAATCTCTTTTTCAGGGATCCTTGCGGAATTCCTCCATTTCTCCAATTGTTTCCAGCAATGTCCAATTAGTTTCTTGTTGAGATCTGCCGTGCAAGAATCTTTCAGATGAGAGAGGATTGCCCACATGATCGTCGAACAAATTTCCAATTCTGCTGTGATGGCTGAAATATAAGTCGTCGACTCGAATTCAATATGCTCCTCCTCAGATCCTATTTTCTTGTTTGGATTCATTCCTTGAAACATTGAAATCAAATCAAACCACTGTTCCAGCAGAGTGTCATCCTCCAAAAGTTTCACAGCCACCGATGTGTGAGATAAAATCTCATTCAAATCCGATTTTAATGATGCGTAGTAATTATTAGTCAAAATATCGTGGTCACAATTCACCAGTTTCAAATAATTACGTCCGTCTTCCGAATCTTTATCCATTGGAACAGCTGTGCTGTCAATCATTTGTCGTAGACTCAAAAGAATGACGTGAAGGAGTTGCATTGACTCAACCATTTGAAGTGACAACTGCTCTACAGAAAATATCTGGACGGACACAGTGACAACTCTGGTGGAAAAGATCTCTGGGTTCGGAGATCTTACCAATAACTGGGATATCAATCCGTAGTGGAGAACGAATGCTTTTGTAAAGGCTTCCTTGTACGAATTGTCGGGTCTTAAACTCAGCAAAAGGCAAATCAGATCTTCGGGGAATTCAAATTTAGCAGTCCAGAAAATTAACTCTTCCAGAAATGTTTTATGCTCCAGAAAATTTCTCAATGCCACAATATCCTGGAATTCTTCAGGGAGATTCAGGACAGGAATGGATTGAAGGGCAGTCGTGTACTTCAATTGGAGCTCCTTTTCAAGCTCACTTTCGAAACACGTTTTTTCTTCAGTAAGATTCTTGTAGATTTGAGGATTTGTAAGAGCGTGAGTCATGACCTGTCTCATCGGCGCTCCCATTTCACTCATTCCCTTCAACATGCTGATAAATTTCGTTCCAGTGGTTAATCCCTCCGTTGAACTCTTTTCCTGAAGTCTCATATGCTGAATTAGTCGGAGAAAAAGACGAGGCATCATGGCATTTGCCACGCACAGTAATTCCGGCGGAGCAGTCTGCTCATTCGAATTTCCGATTGGATCCTTCAAGATTTTCGCACTTGGGTGAGGATTCTGGCTCTGAAGGGAACTCGTGCTGTGCTCGTGACCTTTCGGACAATGTAAGGAACAGCACCCGGATTTTTTCACCACATTCGTCTCTCCACAATCGCAAGCCCCTCCCGTTTCACTGCGGAACATAATGAAATCATGACCTTCGTGGTTTCCGTGATGAAAACACTCCGTGCACAGGGACATGCACTGGGAAATCCCGCATGTTCGACAACGATACGCCACACAATCCGCCGTCCAGATTGTGTTGCAAGAAGTCGCTTTGTCATATCGTCGAACAGTCGATGAAAACTCTTCGGGAGTCGTCCCACCCGCAATTAGCCACCGACACCACTCGATGTTTTCCTCACTGTCCACATCTTTAGATGGATCCAGAAGATAATCCAGTGCGGAATTTATCAATTCATGCTTAGATAGTTGGGAACATTCCACACGGATTTCTGCAGCAGCTATCGGCTTCTCTTTCTTTAAAAGTACATCCATCTCCATCTTTTTCTTTACTAGAAAAATCCAAATCAAAACACACTTAAATTTTCCTTGACTCATTAAATTGCTCCCGACGGAATTATCTCCATTCTGGTCCTCTAGAATTTTTATCCAAAATTGTCACAATTGAAATTCTCATGCATTTGCTTACCTCAAATAATTAAATATTTCTCCTTTTTGCTCCTTTTTCTTCGGTTCTTCATTTGCACTAAG
Source organism: Tomocerus minor (assembly GCA_009936455.2). NCBI lineage: Eukaryota > Metazoa > Arthropoda > Collembola > Entomobryomorpha > Tomoceridae > Tomocerus > Tomocerus minor. The sequence continues at coordinate 9,964 of JAAAYG020014992.1, forward strand.
GTGTTGACATAAAATCCTCCAGAACAATGACCTCTGAAAATGTAACAGATTGTCAAATAAGAATTTCCTTGAACAAACTATCTCGTAAAGAGATATTCTAATGAATCTCCCTATTTATTGTCCTTATTGAAGCTACAAAAATTTACTTCGCTATTTTTCATGAAAACGGGCAAGGAAAAATTTATGGAAGTCATCAAAATTTCCCAATCACACTACATGACAATACCTAACTAGAATATAAATGTGTATGAGCAGGTAAATGCCAAGACTGATGATTTTTGTAAGGTAGCTCACTTGGACTTGGTTGAACTATGAATGAGATTCTTGGTTAAGAAAATGTGAATGTTCGTCTATATTTAGTGACTTGGTATAAACGGAGTTAAAAAAATGGAATCAAGTTTTGATTGTAGCAATTTAAAATGCTCAGTTGAGCGAGCACTGCTGTGAGCAGTGATTTAATCTAATAAATGTAACTGTACTTCCGCATTGAAGAACTCACCTTCCCTTTCGTGGATATTGTTGAGTGGGGAGTTAAAACGGGAGGAGAGTTCAGAAGATCTTGAAAACTGAAATGAGATTGACGTTTCTATGTTGGATGCGGATATTACAATGTGACTTTGAGTAATTCAGACAAATAATGCACAAGTAAATAGCTACTATAGGCTCTTTCGTTCTACGTTCTATCTTCTACGTTTGTGTTTGTTATGAGGGGCCAACAATGTCTGTGCAGGAACTGGATGTGTAAAGAGGAGAGAGAGAGAGAGAAGGTAGGACGACCACGACTCCAAAGGTTATTGCCTCTTCCTTCCACACGGAAACTTGGTTGTTGAATGAAAGACTTGGACTTGGCTCTTTTTTCGTTAAAACAGAATCCAAAATCCAAAGTTAAATCCCAGGAGGAGATTATAGTTAGTTCATAGTTCACTAGGATTTATGGTGGAAGTCTGAAATAGGAGATTAGTCTAATAACGATGAATTTTTTCCTCTATTTTTCTAGATGATGAGTTGATTTGGAGGGGGAAAGAATAAATCTATCGGGCAGTGACTGCTGGAAATGATGTAAACATCAAGAACAGCTCCACGATGGCAGAGTAGAAGTGAAATTATAGGCGAGCAAGGTGGTTGTTGTAGTAAATAATAAATTCCTACTGCTCTCTCTGCCTGTGTTCAACAGTTGGTTGTTGGGAACTCGAGTTTCGTTGTTGGGGTAGGCAGACCTTCAACTTCAATTCTCTGCTAGTACCTTCCCATAGTTTTACTTTTGCCCTCGGGCAAGTTTCCCTCTGAAAATAGCTGTGCCCATGCCACAATAATATTATTTCTACATCTGCACATACCTTTCCAATCTAGTCCTCTACAGTAGCTATATAGAAAGTGCTGTAGCTTTTAATTGTACTACCTTATTACAAAAATCCTTTATAGTAAACCTTCATAAGGACTCAATGCCTAAAAGCAAAAGAATTTCTCGGCAGTATATTTTCTGCTTCGGAATGTCGTCGTCGTTTTCTAGAGAGCCCCTTATAGAACTTACGTGATTCAACGCTTATTACTACAAAAACATCTTTAATATTCACAGACAGAGCCAGAGACAGACAACTCATTTAAAAACTTGGTGTACTTGCTACAAGAGCGAGCAGACATGATTTTCAGATTCCTACATGAAATTTCAAACAAGGCAAAATCCCTATTAAGAAACCTCTTACAACCAGTCTACTTTTATATGTGGGCAACAATCTGTAATTGCATGGCCGTATTGAGGGTGGGGGCATACCGGGCAAATGCCCCTCCCCCCGAAATGCGAGAAAAAAAAAGAAATTAGGCTAAAACCGCAAAATTTTCGCCGCTTCACGCGAAATGAGATATTTTTCATTAATTTTTGGGCTAAAACCGCAAAATTTTTCGCAAATATTGTAATAAAATGTGTTTGGCTTTGCCCCCCCCCTCCCCCCGAAACTGAGTTGTAAATACGGCCATGTGTAATTGCATGACTATGAGTATGACATGTGGGCATGAGGAAACAAATATTCATTCAACGTTTAGAATCTGAGTTTCACAATGGATTCGACTGTTCATGCACGAGAGAATGAAACTGCATTTTAGCCTCAAACTGCATTCCGCTATGTGGGCAGATTTATCTCATTTCTTGAGAGTACCATGGACTAACTACGAAATAACATCTCCAAAATCTTATTCCCACGATGATAATACTAATAATTTAGCAAGATGTGCTTTTATGGCCATGAAATGAACTCTGAGATTATAGACTCTGGATGGAAGGGACTAGCAAAGAGAAGCAGCAATTAAAAATCATTGGAAAAGGCAGAAAAATAACCTGGAAAACTGTTAAAAATGCAGATGTTCTTGAATTGTGGATGTGGAGTGTGCGATTGTAGAGAGCTTATCGTATCTTTGGTTCTTGTTCTTTCTACAGCATATAATAGCTTGATTTATTTTCTTAAGACCTGTTTCATTACAACCTTCCAGATCATTCTAGTCTATAGTGTCATTTTTATTAGAATTGCTCATACACAGAGTAGCAATTAAGTAGAAGATATCCACATTGATAAACACACACACACTTTTATCCTGTGCATCAAGATTACAATTATTATATTGCTAAATATTTTTTTTTGTTGCCTATTCTGGATTTGTTCAGGGATAAAAATGGTGGGAGTATAATACAAAGTACAAAGTATTCCTCTTCTGATTGTGTCTCAGTCTCATCCTATTAGAACAAAAAACAGTGAGCCTTTGTACTATAATGCAGTAATTGGATTGGATATAACAATAATATGATTATGACTATGAACTTATTGCTTTATTACTGACTATTGTTAATAAAAACTTTTAATTATGTGATTCTACATGACGTACGTAAGTATCCTATCCCATGCCCATGTTCTAATCAAAAACTGACTTACTCACACGCGTGTATAGCCTGACGCGCTTTGGATTACGTAAATTATATCTGAAGATGTTTCTAGTCGTAAAGTCTACTTTACATAATGTACATCCCAAATCAAATCCAAATCCAATTTGTACATCTTCTAGTATCATTCTCAACTAGTTTTCAAGCTAAGATAATTAGTTTTATGTGCTACTAGTACCTACATATTCTAAACGTAAGCAATCATGATAAACAAGAGTTGCAAGGAAAATAATGGAGAATTTCAAGATTTTCTACACAAGTTACAGAAATAGGATTTGTAGCAATACATAAGATCACTTTTCAAACATACTATAAAAATAATTCAACTTTGAAGGTTGTGTTGATGTTTTGTGGTTAATTAGTGAAAATCAGAAAAATTGTGATGTTAGCACGATACGCTCTTCTGAAGATCACTTCTGTGCAATTCATTTTAGTGCCTATAAGTCTTAGTATAAAATAAGTGAGTAAAGCACGGGAAGGATAAGGTTGAAGGATAATAATATATAAATATGCTTCTCACAACATCTTTAGTAGTGATAGGCTGATACATATGAGATTCGTATTTTCGTATTATGCATATTATATTCATAGGGAGAATAGGGACAAAGGATCTGCATCTCGAGAAAATGTTAAAAAGGATTATCAAGTAACTTTTATCACAAATTATGTTTTGCTTGAGAAACATTGTTGTTTTTATCGTTTACGCTAAATAAATCTTTATTTATTTATTTACGTCTGAAATTATATAAACATTAATGTTGTTTACCACCAAAATATACGTTTAGGTGAGGTGGGAGATATATCATCAGAGTTATTAAAAAGTTAAATATCCCAGACTAGACTATTATAAAGTAAATAAATGTGAAAATGGGAAGTTTTAATGCTAAGAATAATAAGAATTAGACTCAGTTCAGATCGGATAATTGCAGCGTGAATACTTATTAAAAGAGTTGATCTTAGTGTTTAGGGATGCTCTTCGCAGAGTGAGTGTGTTCTTTTAAGTTGGGACTGAACCTGAAAGTCTTCAGATGCACAAAGCGTCTTAAGGTTTAAACTATTAATTTAGCTGTCAAGAATAAGTTTTAACACACTTGTGCTGGTTGTGTCAAAGATTGCGAACCAAATTAAAAGAATTCACCTTATCTTCTTGTCAATTTAGTATCTGCACCCTGCAGAGTCTATAAAAGTAGACCATCACTAAACTCTTTACACTCTGCAATTATTCCACAACTAGTGTGTAAAAATTCATTCAACTTTTGAAATGTTTGTTATTCCTGTCTTTATCACGATGATTATCATGAAATGCAGTAGCACCAGTCTACCTGAAAAATTGTAAAGGTAGAAAAATTCCTGAAACTAAAATCGCATTACAAAGCTACCAAAACTAATCTCAGAACTTTCTACTCATCTTCAGCATAGTCTCAACCTATTACTGTAGAAAACGATCTTAGTTGTGTAGCATCTCCGTAGAATTCATTGTGACAAGAAAACGTTTTATAAATAATATTTATTAAATGTTTATCAGTGCTAAAAAATATATTTATTTGTAACAGGATTTTGAAGGTCGCAGATATTGAGCAATAAATTGAACCTATAAGTTCTTGTCTTAATCAAGTCGGTTGCTTTCGTAAAAAAATATAGTTCATCACATACATTTTTCAATCATAGTTCATTACAAAAATGTAGTAGTGACTGGACAGTGATGAGTGATCCACATTGTTTTCATGGTTTTGTGGAAGTGTTTCTCTGATCGTTTTCTAAAACGCTCGGATGCAATTAAAAATTGATTAGTTCTGATATGATATCGTAAATTTTTCGCCTCCTTCTTTGGGCTACAAAGACTACAAACTATCAATTAGAAGAATGAAGATACTCAATTTGGTGACATATATCTTGGATATATCCTTGATTTTCATTTCAGGTAAACTGCTAATTGTTGCTTATTGTCCTAGGATCCTGAACTTTATTGCATGCAATTTGTTGCAGCTATTACTTTGGTTTTGAGTCATTTTACAAGCAGGCTTTGTGCCATGATTTAGACTGGGGAAGTTTCCCAATTTCCCAGTGGGAAATGTAAGAAACAAAAGACCAAGGGGGTGGGAAATTTTGGAAATTAAAGAATGGGGTGGAATGAAACATGTGATTATAAACGGGATAATGCAGAATGCATTTTTATATGCATCAGGCTTTTAAAATGTGTAAAACTACTGTATTTTGTCAATTATCGCAATTTATTTTTCATTTCCCATACTGCTTTTTAATTTCCCGAAAATTTCCCACTTTTCCCATGTGCCTATCAAAATAGGGTGGGAAATGGGAAAATCGGAAACTATGCTTTGTGCGGCAATTTGAAAAATAAATCTAAATGTATAATATAAACAGATTTCTTAAGGTTAATATTGTCATATACAGTTAACTAATTAATCTTGACTTATTTATTTGGATTTATTCTGAAAGCACATATCTATATAAAATTATTTCAGGGTTTCTCGTTGTGGATGCTCAATTCTTCAGTTTTGGTGTCAAAGAAAGTCAAACCCGAAAAAAAGAAGGATTATTCAGGGCGTCTTTATCAACTAACATGGCTATTAAGTCGCATCCAGTGTCATTTCTTCTGTTTACAAGGTGCGTTCCTAACTTTCTATTTCACGTGCAGCGTTTGTATTGAAACTCGAAATGTATTAAAGTTTAAAACATTAATTAAAACATCCCATTACAACAGTCCGGAAACGTAAATGCTAACACAATATGCATATATGCTGCTCTTTTAAACTTTTAAACTTTTATACACTTGTATTGTGATAATAAGTTACTATATGTAACTTCCTTACATTTAGTTAGTAAACGTGTTTAGGCACTTGCATTTTAGTAGGCACAAGTAAATAAAAATTCAATAAAATTGTCTTTGTTTTTTCCATTTAGAAAAAACAAAATACTTCCTGAATTTATGACGGTGGAAAGCGCTCGTTTGTCGCCATATTTTTCTCGGGCTAAGGAAACCAAAATCATCTTACATAGTTTCATGCAAGGAGCGACAGACAAAATATTTTTGCAAATTAAAGACGGTAAATAAACAATTATGTGCTTTGTTAAAGGCCAGGGAGTCAGGGAGATAATTAGGAATAATAATTTTAAAGCAAAGTTAGTTAAAATAATTTTGAATGTTTTTGCCGCAGCTTATCTAGATAAAAAAGATCTCAATGTAATTTTGGTTGATTGGCCACATGCAAGATTTTTTACATACTCAATTTCGGCGACTGTGACGGAACATATTGGACTAGAAACAGTTCGTCTAATCAAGGCCTTAAGGCCACCCTTAGACAAAATTCACATTATCGGTTTCGGTCTCGGTGCTCATAGTGCAGGGGTTGTTGGTGCTGAGCTGAACAGTAAAGTTGGTCGCATTACAGGTTTCTGTTTTAAATATTATTAATCTTATAAAAATCATCGCATCTCCAAAATATAAGATGATGCTATTAATTTAGCGAAATTATTTTGATTTTTAGGACTGGATCCTTCAATGCCTTTGTTCCGCATGCTGGATGACTATTTTAAATTGGACGAGAACGATGGAAAATTCGTAGATATCATCCATACAGATGCAGGGGACAACTTTTGGTTTGCCAATCATTTGGGATTGGGTAAACCATCGGGTTCTGTTGATTTCTATCCAAACAAAGGAATATTCCAACCGGGATGTTTAAATACGTCAATTTTGAATTATGAAGGTAAATCCGTTTTTTGTAAGTTTTTTGTAAGTAGAAAATTTAATTTCCATTCTATGAAAATGATGAAATTATAACGAATTTGAATTTTTGCAATGATAGATATGTACTGTAGTCACATCCGTTCATTGGAACTGTTCGCTGAGTCCATAGAAAATCCTGATGGGTTGATGGCCTGCAAATGTAATACGTGGATATCTTTCATGGGTGCAAAGTGCGACTGTATGAATGAAGAGAACTTGATCGCCGTTGGTGAAGGACGTGGGACAGATGTCAAAAATATTACTGGCAAGTATTATTTAATTACCAATGAAAAGAAACCATTTGGAATGGGTAAAGTCGGTTCTAGATCACCCAGGGAAAATACACTGAGCGACATAATGGAAAGTCTCGACGAATTGTACAGCATCACTGTTAACAAAGAAAAAAGAAATAGCAATAAGTCCTCAGCAGTCAATTTAAGGTCACTTGCTGACGAATTATTTACAGAAGATGAAATTAAAGTTCTAAATAGTTTGAGATTATTTGACAAGGATAAAAAAGAAGAAGAAAATGTGGCGCTAAATGGAAATGAAGAAAATTACAAAGAGACGGATGTGGATGTGACTTTACAAGAAATTCTTGAAATGAATACTACTCCGGCTCCATTAAATATCCCAGAAAATCCCGAACATGAAATAGAGAGTGAAAATCACAGTGACTACGAAATCGTAGAGGAAGACGAAGACGTCAGTGAACAAGAAGAAGATGCGGACAAGAATGAAAATACAGCCATTGTAGACGACGACGAAGAGAATACTTTTACTATTCTTGAGGAAATGAATGACCCAAATTCGACAAAAACGACAAAAGTTTTATTGAAAGAGAATAAAGAGAGTAACATGGATAAGGATGAGCGAAACAATAAGCTACACTTGCTCTACATCATAGGGACCTTAAAATCTGGACAAAATATTGACAGTTTAAAGGAATATAGAATTCTCAAGTGACATCTTCTTTGTATTTTTGTTATCCAAATCCGGACTACAAATACATTATGATAGACATAAGGAAGCTACCGAACATAAAATGACCAACAATGTTTCATACCCAAGTCATAGTAAAAGTGCAATGAGTTTATAGGTACTATTGAACTATTATGTCAATATGACTTCTATGAATATAAATCCTCATCACTACTGGCAAAAACTGAAAGAACAACTCACCTTTCTCCATATCTTGTGTTCTATTTTCTTGACCATAAGTTTTCTAAAAATGTGCATTTCATTGAACTGTGTTCTCTTATTTCTGAGAAGTTATTTTAGTTATCATTTTACTTACGTTTACTGTTATGCAATTATAGCCAACCGACGTGTTAATGATCTTCCAATAAAAACTGTTATGAACTGTTTTCTTTTTTTGCAAGCAATAGGCATATTATGACAGTCAATATTTCCATGTTTAGCTTTTCTCTTTCCTAATCTATACTAGAAATGGTTGAGGATTAGGATGGACATTTTCCATATATTATATTATCATATATCAGAAATCTCATGGTAGCTACATCTCACAATTCTTGCAAATCAGATTTCCTTCATATTTTCAATAATTGATTATTTTTCAGCCTAAATGACCCATGGATAAACTTTCTTTTCGCTGAATTTTTGTTGCTGAAGCAAATAGTGGCTGGCAGAGTGAAAGGAAATTTCTGATGGGAAACCGGAAAGCTTGAAAGCATTTACTGCCCAGCCAAAAATGCCCTGGTGAAATACAATAAGGATACACAATGACTCCTTATTAAAAACTATGAAGAAATTAAAAAATATGCAGTTCTCGCTGTCACAAATAAGTGAAAGTAATTTATTTAGATCAATTTTACACAAGTTGTGTGGACAATTTAGTTATAGTCGCAACATTTTTTGTAATTTCAAGACTCAACTAATATTACAGTTTTAATCTGCTTTCTTTTGCGATCGTTTCCTGCATTCAGTCCTGCGGAGTTGTTGCAATGTGCCCTTATACATTTCCCATTGAGAGACTGGAGTACACTCTTCGTTGAATTCTTTTACCAAATCATCAAAAATTGGCCTGATGTGGATCAACTTGGAGTGACAAATAGTCGGGAATAAATGATGAAGGCAATGTTCCCCAAATGTTGCCAAAATAACAATGAGATTTTTGTGTAATTCGTCTGATCGATTTTTTGTTGCATCCAACTGGCACAATCTAAAGATAAAAAGAGCAAGGTGTAAGTAAGAAGTGGTCAAAATGGACAATGTTTATATTGGGGCATCGTGGAACTGTGAATGATATCCTAGACAAAATGCAAAACCAACCTGCACAATTTCCCAACATTTGATACATTTATGTAGTTGTGTGTACGAAACAAAACCACCCAATAAGAACTTACACTTTACAACATACAGATGAAAAACTAACGGCAAGCTGTAACAGAAAACTCGCCCATGTGGAGGGTAGCCTGCACACAGCTTAGGGGAACTTCACAATATAAGAATTTTTACAAAATTCAACTCAATAGAGTAAAAATTGTCTGAACTACAATAGAAAACACTAACCAATATTTTATACTTCCAAATTATTTATAGGAGTAGTTTCGAAACTTGGATACTAGAGGATGAAGGTAGGTATTTGATAGAATCGGATTATACGGTTTATGCAAGTTAAGCTAAAAGTAATTAAGATTTTATGGAAGCAGTTCCAAAATATTTGATACTAAACAAGAACCCAACTTTGATAGAAGAAGATTCTATTATTTTCTTAGCAAAGGAAACAACATCCGATAGAAGCCGTTTCTATTATTTATGTTAGAAAAATTAGTTAACATTTGATGGAAGCAGTATCAAATACACAGTGTTTGAATAGTAGAAACAGTTTTTTCATTTTTATACTTTTGGAAATTATGAATGCATAGAAGCAGCACGATTTTCATAACATTTGATTTCCCTATTAAATTCAATGTTAGGTAGAGGTAGTGCCAATATTTTTATACTATCAGGCTAACAATTTAGAAACAAATTAGTCATTTTCACGCACGCACTTGGACTTTGACTTGTAAAACGGACGGACGGACCGAGAATGTGTGATTCCATAAGATCCCGGAGGGCGAGCCAAAAATGATTTTCACTCAAACCAAATTTAATAATTGTTTCATTGTACTTACCCAAAATCAGGGTCTGGACGCGCTTCATCTCCATCATGAAAAGAGTCAGGATAATGATGCGCAGCATTAGCCCCTATGGTAAGGAAAACGTACGAGGCAACAGTTTGAATAAATATCCAAGAACGAAGACCCATCTGAAAGAAGTCAATTTATTGTTAAATATGTTACGGAAAAATCGAACTCTCTTTACTTGTTTTTAACATTGTTGGCTAGCTTCCAATATTTGGATATCCTTACCAAAGGAGTTTCAGCAATGAACATGAATAGAATCAGTTGTGCAAAAACAATGAGATTTTCAGGTCTTAATTTCTGATGCCCAGCGGAAACGTGGAAAATTCGTTTTGCTAAATCATACCAAAATGTTATGGCGTAGAGAACGTGAGAATAAATGACAGCAACATTTCGTTGAAACCAATGCTTTGGACGATTTGGAAGAAATTGATATGTAGGGAACATCGTCAATTCTAAATCCTACATAAATCGTTATAATTAAATTACTAAATTAACAACAATTAAACGAAATAAATAATTAATAAAATAATAATTTTATTACCAAAAGCGTATTGGGGAACAAATGGTGACTGAGAGCGTGAGCAACTTTCCATTCATAAGATGATTGAAGTCCCAAATCAAAATAGTACTGTCGCCAATTTGGTTTCAAATGGAAAAAATTATGAGCAGATATATTCTCAATTGTCAGGATCGTCCCAGCAAGAATCTGAAACAATGTTGAGTTGTAGATGACTCCGATGAGGGCAAAAATGACGAATAATGCCACTTCAGTATCCTGAATAACGCGAATCTCAACGGTGGAATTAGTTCCTACTTTCTGGAAATTAGAAAAAAAAATTGTTTCATATCACATAAGTTTAATATATTCTTTACTCTCTTTCAAGGTTCCTGGACCGGAGAAAATGTTCTCTTCAGCAGGGCATGAAGGCCCTGGGCCTTTGGGATGAAGAAGACAGATTTTGCCTTTATGCTGCCTTTTTGCAATGGCTTCCGCCATCTGTACTCAAACTGGCTGTTTTAAAGTAATAACAATCAGTAATATATTTAGCAATTTTTTGAAACTGTTACTCCTAAAAATGCTCACTCAAGATTGTAACGATTTGGCTATTTTGGCTAGAATTCAAAACATGTTTATCGTTGGTTTATTGTTTTAATTTTTCATTAAATAAATAGCGATAAAATGTTTTTTCGATGTTCTTGAAAGTTCACATTGCCCCATTTTAAAGAAAAAGGGCAAAAAGACGCCTTTTTGCTCATTTTGATGGCAAAAAGGCAAGCAAAAAGTCAAAAAACTGCCCATTTCTTGCTCTGCTCTTCTCCAGGGAGCCTTTGACAAAGAAAACCTCATTTCAAGAGACACGCCATCGAAATCTGAAAACCTACTTAAGAAATTTTGTCTTTCGAACATAGATGGGCAAAATACATGGTAAAGTATTTTGAAAATACTTTGTTCAAAATACAAAAATTTTAACCTTAAAATAC
>JAAAYG020015003.1:0-21265 GCA_009936455.2 Tomocerus minor
CAGAGTAAATCAGTCAAAACTTCTGGCTACAAAAATGTATTTGGCATTTGCGTACGTTCATTAATTCAATTATTAAGTTCAATTCATATAAATAAATGAGAATTGTGCTATGAGCTGTTCTTACTGTGTTGATGTTTCAGTGGATGCTCACATTCTACACAATGATAAATTCTTGATGAATATACTGATATGACAGCCATGCTTGCAATGATTAGTAGAGAAGACAAGATCTAAAAGTTATATCAGCGTATACATCAGATTCATCAGAAACATCAGATTATATAATGCATACATGTATGTTGATTATAATTGGGTGTTATAGATTTTACTTACTATTTGTATTTCTCCAAGGAATTTGGTGGCATCCTTCAAGATTAAGTAGTCATCTCTTGTTTGTTCATTATTATCCGTCATTTTCAATGCATAGTAAATAAATAAGTAGTTTTAAATACTGGACAAAATGTTTTTGTTATAATGAAGCACAATTAAAAGTTACGGTTCACGATGCATCTGTTTGCGAGAGTGTATTCCACTGCAACAGTAATTGAGTTAACATTTTTTAAATTGCTTAATTGGATACAACTTGTCTCTTTTATTTATCAGTTTTACTATTGCTTATTATTACCGAATGGTCTTATGTGTGGTAACATTATCTGTAATACTGTTACTCTGCTAGTGTGCAGAGCATGCAACGTGAGACGTTGTAATCTAATCTTAATTGACTGAATGCCTCCACTGTGTTTGTCAGTTAAAATTCATTACGGGAGCAAATGAATTATTAAGTCGTTATTGAACAAAAGGTCATGTACCGTGGCTGTGGTAAGCCACATCCACTTTTCGACTTAATTCTCTTCTGGTCTGCAGATAGTGAGCTATACACAAACTTCATTAGTGTTCCAGCATATATATCGAATGTATGACCTATCTACATTTGCCAAGGAGAAGGAATAATAACTCCTGTAAATTAAAGTAGAGCATGCAAGCCTTTGCATGAATCGTATGAGTGTGTATAATGATTGCAATGAATGTATCTATACTTTTTAAACTGCTTGCGTTGCATAACCACATAAAACTATGCCATACTAAATAGGACCAGGAACTAATGATATTTATTCATGTCTTGTGATGTACCTATATCTATATATGTTTATTAATTTCTGGTACATTATGTAACAATTCGATGCACGGTGGTGACATATTGGACTTCAAAGCATGAACGTATTTATTATTCCTATATGTATATATCTATACCCCATAGCTATAGTCTTTGAGGGGCTACATCGATAGTGCAAATCAATTCCATTCCTAACCATTGCAATCGCTGCAAGTTAAAACATATTATTATTCATCGCAAAGTTGCTTTTATTAACGAGTATTTTGGGCATCCTTCTTTGTGAATGAAATTATATTTACTCAGAACCATTTTCATAGTCTTTGTAAGAATGCAATTGAATACAATCTTAGCAGATTTATCTGCTTTAAAAATTCAATTCTGCAAAGTTAATAGTACTGCTTATGATCGAAAGATTTGGTAAAATAAGTGAATGAAATGAATACCAACAGTAATGGCGTAAGCAGAATAGTTTCTTTAACGTGACTGAGTGTAGACTGGAATTGCAACATGCAACACATTAGTATTAGGAAGATATCCGTGGTTAACCATTCTTTACAAAGGGGAATGCACTGAATACAAAATTTAAGTAGGCTATGTCTTTAGGTTTATTTATGTAATTGTATTCCTCATTAGGCATACATTGGTTAATTTTAATTTTTAGCGTATGAATTGAATGGACCCTACGACCCAGATGCCTCCCATATGCACAAATCTTTGCGAGCTCTGCATTTGGTTACGATTTAGAAAGACATTGAAGGAATCTCGAATTAAAAATACTCGAGCAACTGCTACAATTCAATTGGGATCAAGTAAGCGTACAGGCTCTGTAAATTAACTCGCTTCTGCTTGATCCGCCCTAAAATTCACGAATTTACTAAACTGAGAACTAATGCGCAATGTTTTCCTTAAAAAGCTTCTAAACTGACGTGTTAATGCACCCCGGAAGTAATGTCCCAGTACGAAGTATACAAAAGTGGTAAGTCATTGCTATAATGTATAGTAACTATCGTACCATGTACATGTATTTAAAAGAGTGCCATGCCATGCTATATATAACCGTAAAGAAATTTGGATGCAAACTACCTCTAAACCACTTATCGTAAACAGAAAATAAACAGAAAAACTAGATTGACATAGTTAACACGTCGAAAATGAAAACACCGAAGGAAATTAATAGCCAGATTTCATGATTTTAATATTCTACAATAATGTACAATGAATAAATTGTCACAAATCATTCTGCCAAGTAAATAACTCTGCAACAGTGTTCAGCAAGGTGAGATTGATGTGGTTTTAAAGGGTGGGTGCGGTACTGGGAGTTGGCTTTCTTTGTATGGTGAAATTGAAAGACAGAGAAACGTAGGGTTCCGTACAACAATCATAATATTTCACATCTCTAACTGCTACGTTTCTAGTCACATCCCAATTTGGGGATCCACGGAAATCACTTAGGTCGGCCTTTGTTTCCTATACATTTTATTGGAGACAATTTTATTAAGTGTTCCAATTTAAGAATTAACTTTCTTTATATTATCCTCAATTCGATCTACGAAAATCTTACATTATTATAAAAGTCCAAGTCCTGAGAAATCCCATCAAATGTCCATGAGCCAATTTTCAGGTTACATTCCTGAGGTCCGAATGGATCTTTCCAAAGTGTAAGATTGCAATGTGCCTTTAAATGACAGGGAGGAACCCATAAAACATCTCCGGTAGGATAGATTAGGGTATTAGTAGATTCACAGGACATCAATCCAGGATAGTTCACACTATGTACACAGACAAAAAAAAATGCACATAAAAGAAATTAAATATCACTCAATTACCACTTTAAGAGCCAAATATCTTTGTAAAATTGGGACGGAGGTAACTAAAACGTAAATGGATCAAGGATTGCTTAACACTTTAGTGTTCAAATCGTTAAAAGTTGCATCATAACAGTTTTTACTGTTCATGATTCATGAGGCATAATAAGACCGTTCTTTGCTTGTATTCACAGTTTGAGTTGGTGGAGGATTTGGGATCGTTATGGAATTTCGAAAAAGGATTTCATTGTTACCTGTTGTAAAGTGTAGTATCGGGCAGCCATACCGAACTTGCTGGTAATCGAAGTACGCCAACATTGTAATCCTTTTCATCCCACTGAAGACGCTTGTCACTCCATTTCTGGATTGAATAAAAAAAAGTTATTTCTTGTAGATATTATTGCTAAGATGAGATTTCAATGCACTATTAAATGAAAATTATAATAAAGACACAATTATGAAAGTCATTACCATTTTCAGCCAGACCTCAGCATCAAAATGATTTTTCTCTTCGTCCTAGAAATTACAAGTAAATATTTTAATTGCAAATTATAAAAGAAAAAAAAGTTGATTGAATCAAAATGTGAAGATTACGATGTCGAGGCCGAGTAATGATATCCCAAAGCCAATAGTCATGTTTGTGGGGTAGTTTCTTTTATCATAACCGTTCAGTAAGTCATTAATTAATCGCCCCCTGTCCTCAATATTCCCACTTGAATAATCTGGCCTCTTTTTCGCAGCTTTTGATCCTTTAGTTTGCAAGAGGTCCTCCTCAGTATCGATCTCGTTCAGCTTATCGTCTTCTCCATCTATTAAATCAAAATCATTGGCAACAGTTAAGAAACTTTACATGCTTGCAATCAGAATATATACAAAATAATTTTGAAATTTAAATTACGTGAAGTGGCTATCAAGCCACAGATGAGGAGGGAAACCCAGAGAAATTTCATGACTAAAAATAAAAGTCAACACAGAAATACAATGTATTTGCCGATGTGAGTCGGTGACTTGAATAAAAAAGATGTGGCATTCGAAATCGTTTATATAGCAGCATGTTAACTAGTGTTAAGACTACTGTGACGTCACGAACAACTTGATCTTTATTAGCTTAACTAGCTACAAGGGCATTGCAATTTTAAACTCTCATTAACAATAAAGAATCTCTTGCTCTTGCATAACAAATCCCACTTTGAATCATGTAGCATAATACAAAGCACTAAATTCTATCCATAGCGCATAGGGGTAAATTTCATGTAGTATTCAAACAAATGACACTTATTGTACTAAATCAATATACGCGAGAAAGGATGTCGCACTGATAAGCAACAGTGACGTAATGTTACTCACATCTCTCACATTTCAATTTAAATTCATTAGATGCATATAAAACTAATAGCTTGGTATTGCCGTTTATTTGTACCAATGTCATTTGTTCAAACTGTGCAAATATGTTTCACAATTCGCACACAGCAAGCTCAGACGCAACAGCAGATTCTTAATAAATCCTGTTTTATATACTGAAGCTATATTTATCTCAATGATGTGACATTGCAAATTTTGGGGGAGGGGAATTAAAATAATTTTTATTCAGATTACACTCATAACCCTTTTTACAAGATATAATTGGTAACTTCTTGAGCCAGAGGGAAGAATACTTTCCCTAATGTTGTTTTCTTGCATAGAATTACTTGATATTTGTATGAGCAAAATCGTAAGCGAATTATTTCTGAAGTCTTTGTCTTCCATTTCATTATCAACGAATACTGCATGGCTACTAAATAGAAGATAGAATCACAGATCGTTAAATTATGATGCATTTAAAGCAATCTCTTGCAAAACATACCTGGGTGTAGGAGACTGATAATAGACGTTATATCATGCATATCATAGTTTAGATTAGATTAGGATTCATATTTGATCCACGAAGAAATGGAAAATAAATAGTACCTAATACACACTCCTGTTTCTTTAGCAGTTGATTCAAGCGATGTAGTAATGTAATATATATCTCAAATGTGGATATATGATGGTACCCCTACCATCCCTAACATTAAGAAATTAAAGCAAAGATTTATGGACTGCAAATAGAGATATATTACCGAATGCAGCAACAACAGATCTAAATCTGCAATCATTCCCACGATAAACGTTCCTGTTGGTTAACAATTACATTTTACAAGTAGGTGTATAGAATATTTTATTTGTAGCTTATGATGTAAATTCATGGAAAAGTTCTCCATGAGTAAGTGTAGCAACAATAATGAATAGATATTTAAGCAATTCAATTTAGACATTAACAATTTTACTATGCAGGCATCCATTAAGAACATAAAAACACTTTACCGCAGGCACAGGTAAAAAAGCTTAATATTTTTTAAAGTAATCTCCAAAAAAACGACAGTATTTGGTTGGTTTCTACATTTCAGTATTCCTCGTTCCTCGTTAGTTAAACTCGTATCAACGTAGGTAAAACATTTCATTATTTATTATGATGTATGATGAGTAATCTCGCCAAGAAATTCCCAAAGCTATAAACTTCAAGTGATATATAGTGATAGTATTAAATCAATAACGATATACAGGCTGACTTAGGCTCATATACGCAGGTGTATTATCTCCGTACACAATAGAGTTGAAGAAAGAGCAGTTTATTTTTAAGTTCAAGCTCATTTCCTTGATTTTTTGCATTCCTTTGTTGGTATCTGAAGTTTAAGGCTAGTGCAGAATGCGAAGAGCAGACTGTGAAGAGGCTAATACACTGATTGCAATGGTTTATGACCTTCACTTAAAGCTTCATATTCGCTTATCTGTATCCATATAAAGAAGTTAATTTATACTAAATGTACGTACCTGAAGAAGAGTTGGTTAACCATGCGGAAAGATGGTCTATTTTCATGGATAATAATATCATAATGGAGAAAAATGGTTTTATTCTGTCACTTGTGTTCACAAGCGACTGGACATTTCATACAGTCCCTTAACCCAACATGAATTCTCTAGTTAAAACCTCGCTGTGTCTTTTAATTGTGTCCTTTGCAGGCCAGCATTTTGGCAATGCAATTGACACTGATACTCAAAGGAAGGGCCCAACAAAACGTGCTGCGTTACCTGAACAAAGAAATACCAATAGAGGGATAATTAGTGCACAGAAAAACAAAAATTTTGATATTTATGTTTTATACGACTATGTGGAGGATTCCAATGAAAATCCAAACTACAAACTGGAGAATGAAGAGGATTTGGAATTAAATAAGCCACAATTACCACCCGTGCTCCAAAGATTGAGACACCCAGGAAAAACAACAGCTGCTCCCAAAAGAAAATCCTCAAAAATTGGTACTTATTCTACTTTTATAAAAAAGACCCTTTCTATTCTCATTAAAATGTTTTCATGTGTGAATTGTGTAGGTACTTAATTAATATGAATTTGCATTAATAGAATCGTCTGAAGAGACTCTGTCGCAAGCAATTGCCGGTATTAGGAATGAGTCTTTAGCATTAACCCCATTGTTGAAAGGGATTAATGTTCCCGGAAAGAAAAAGTCTGCAATTTCAGCGAAGACAACAAAAAATGCCGTATCAGAAAAAAATGAAAAAACTACAGCTACAGGTCCAGATGAAACTTGTGTCACCAAAGAATGCACGTTAGCAGCCGCTGACATGCTACGTTCCATGGACACTTCTATAAAACCTTGTGACGACTTTTACCAGTTTGCATGCGGAGGATGGCTGAAAAACAATCCGTTAGAACACCCAATCGAAACATGGAGTCAATTTCATGTGATGGAAGAAAAACTTCGTAAAGAGATTAAGGGTATAGCTAAACAGTATTTGCTAATGTCAATGTAATTTCCCAAAATGTTTGCTAACTATAGACTTTTTTCTTTAAGATATACTGAACAAAGAGATTCAGGAAGAGGATCTAAAGCCGGTTCAAATGGCAAAGACATTTTACAAGTCTTGCTTGGAAAAAGGTATGTTCGCGGCATGGGCTATGGTGACAATGTCAAACAATGACAAATGGTTTGCTTTGTAAATTAGTGTATAGGTACCTAATCATAGTTGTTGTTTAATCACACAGAACAACTGAAAGATTTACCGACACATCTGCAACAGTTGACAAATAAGTACTTGAGCAATATTGATGAAGATGTTTCCGATCCGCAAAAGTTTGCAGAGACATTGGGAACTCTTCGACGGGAATTCGGAGGAGATTATATTCTCAGCCTTTTTGTTGGCTTAGATGATAAAGATTCATCACAGCACACAATTTATGTATGTAATAAAATACTTTTAGCATGTCATTTATTTTTATGTTTTTGAATAATTTCAAATGCTTATTTCGCTTTTGTTTATAGTTGGATACACCAACATTAGCTTTGGAAAGGATTTACCATGTAGATCTAGGTCCTGAGAATGAGAATTACATGGCACAAATCAAAAGTATCGTAGAATATTGGCCACAGGTTTATCCAGATGCAGATATGAACGCGACAGCAGTGAAAAAAGTCGCTCGCGATATTCTGGCATTCGAGTCGAAAATTGCAGAGGTATTAATTCAAAATCATGCAATCCCATTCTGAGATCAATCGAATTCCAAAATACTTCATAATTAAAAATAAAATGTCGGTTACGTAACAGATAACGTCACGACCTGAGGACTTACGCAACGAAACAGCCTTGTACAATCCCTATGCAATGGATGATTTTGTAAACGAATTCGGAGGATCTGATTCGGTAAAATGAGGAAATAAAATTTTGGGTGACTCGGGTTAAATATCTCGCGGAAAAAATAGTAGTTACTAACTAATTATATATAATTCATCAATAGGTTGTAAACTACAAAGGCTATCTTGCCGAGGTCTTCAAGGATGTTGTAGAAAACGATGGAGTCGAGCTTGGAGATATAGGGGAACGCAGAGTGATTATACGGGAAAAGGATTATTTTAGAAAAATCAATTCTGTATTAAGTAATGCCATTGACAATGACAGAAGTGTCATCGGTAAGTTTTTACTATTATACTTTTGCGAATTCTTTTTCATGAACGATTATTAAAGAATTATTAAAGAAATATTTTTAAATCTCTGTTTGCAGGAAATTATTTGAGATGGAGAATAATTTTGGACTATGGTATCGTACAGTCAAGAAGACTGCAAGAACTCGGCTTTAGTAAATTGGTGTCCATAAAACGCAGCAAACTTGTTGATCTAAAACCTTCCGAAGACAGGTATGATCATAATATTGCATTTCAATTATTTTTAATTTGCTTAAATGAAATATTTAATCGTGAATTACATCTTTGCAGAAATAAGTTCTGTGCAGATCTAGCCAACTCCTATTTTGGAATGGCTGTGACGTACCGTTCCGTGAAAGAGGGGTTTACTGCAGAATCTTACGATCAAGTACGTATTAAAATTCAAACAATGAAATCATTGAAAATCATCCTATGGTGGCTTAATGTTTAAAACGTGTTGTGTCCACTCAGGTCAAAGAAATGGCAAGCAATATTATTGATGGATTTTTCAACATTATCAATAATGCTGAATGGATTGCTACGGACGAAACCAAAGAAAAAGCAAAAGAGAAATCAAGAAAAATGAAACCCTTTATCGGATACCCCGATTGGCTACTGAATGCCACTGCTCTTGAGAATCACTACAAAGGAGTAAAACAAAATTAGATTTTCTTTACATATACAGTTCCAGTACAGGCAAACCTACAATTTTGCCCATATGTTCCCAAAGTTTGTGATTTGTATCTATGTATATCTACCATTTAACTGATTTCATAATGTGTTTCTTTGTCTCAGGCCGAATTTTCCAAGCCGGAAGACCATTTCCAGAATTACTTCGAAATGTCCAAATGGGACATTAGGAACAACTTAAAAACTATTAACTCTCCAGGAGATTTGACAAAGTATGCTGGATATTACTTAAATTTCAATTTTGATGAATTGATGATATACTTCTTTATTAAAATTATGTCTAATTTCTTTCAAATTGCATTTTAGATGGGTTCGGGATCCTATGGTATGGAGGATAAAATTATACACATGATTTATTTATTGATTTGCATTGAATCCTCTTTTTTTGTTCTAGGTTATCAATGCATTTTATCACTCACAAGGAAATTCGTTTTGTATGTAACACAAAAAAAATATTTTTGCATATTATTTTACATTTATCGTGATTAAATTTTGGATTGCGGAATTTACTTCTAGATTTTCCTGCTGGAATATTGCAAGCACCTTTGTTTTATACTGGAGATCAGATTCAAGCCCTCAACTACGGAGCTATTGGGATGGTCATGGGACACGAAATCACTCATGGATTTGATGATTCAGGTATAAACTGAGTTTTATTGCTGTTTCCTATTATTATTTTAAACTGCACTATGCATTTAATTACTAGATAGTTGCATTTAAATGCAAGTTAACGTTAAACTAAATTGCATTACTCAAAACAAGTGTGTAACAAATACAGGGAAGCAACGGGATGAAGATGGGAATCTAAATGATTGGTGGGATGATGAAACTCTGGAGAATTACATTAAAAGAGCAGATTGTTTTGCTAAGCAGTACTCTAATTATGAAGTAAAGGAACTTCAAATGGAAAATAATAAAGTTTTTGTAAGTACAAGTGTGTACATATACATGTAATTTTGTGTATACTAAAGCCCCCTTATTGCAGTATTTATTCATCTAACGGTTATGGTCGTTAAATTATATGCCAATAATTAAATATTTAGTAACGGTTTTTTAATATGGCGTATTAGTCTATGGTAGTAATTCTAACTTGTAATTATGACGGTTTTAGCTGAATGGAAATTTAACTTTGGATGAAAATATTGCCGACAATGGAGGATTACGAGAAGCTTTTGAAGGTTACAAGTCCTTCGTTGAAAAGAATGGCAAAGAGAAAAGGCTTCCAGGAATGGAATATTCTCCCGAACAACTTTTCTTCCTGTCGTTTGCACAAGTAAGCAAATTAATTGAGGTTTACTTGTTTTGAATGGATTTATGATCTACAATTATATTAAAATATGTGATCCAATTTAATTATAGGCATGGTGCGGAGCCGCTTCTCGAGAGGAGTACCTTGCTGATGTGGAAATCGAAGAGCACAGTCCCTATCCATTCCGTGTTAAAGGCGTTCTAGACAATTCCCAAGAGTTTGCCGAAACGTGGAATTGTCCTGTCCGGAATCCAGACTCTTGCAAATTATGGTAGATATTTGAATGCAAGTATCTGCAGAAGTAGAAGACATAACAATAGCCACGTAGGATAAACCATCTACTAGATAATTTATAATAGAGCGAAGAAGACTGCCGAACTCAACTTACGCTTTAGTTACCTATGTAAAAAAGCGTTAACTATTAAAGCAAATGTGATACATTTATTACATGTATGTAAGTGAAAAAGAACCAAATTAGTTACCTTTGTAGTGCATAAGTTTTTACATGCTAATTAAGTGATTTCAGTAAAATAAATACAAGGGGAAATGTAAATAATATGTCCTGGTGTAAACGAGTGTGAATCATGTGAAATCTTCTTCACAATAAATTAAGTTGTCTTACTTATGGTACATGGAAATAATTTGTCAATGATTTCTTTTTCATTTGAGCATAGTTATTATATATAATCGGGTTGTCAGCGTCATTAATGACGCATACTAGTGTGATTCCCTTAAAACTCATCTAAACTGCTACTTTCGTTAATTTTTGAGCTTGTGGTAAATAGACTGCTACACCAGACACGCATGATTAGACCCTATCTTCTTATTATTACATATGAAATGAGTAATGAAGATTGTGGAGTATATCTGATACTAAGATACAATAAAAATTCACACACCAGTATAGTACTTTTATAATTCCATATATAATAAATCTATCCCCATAAAGTATTATTTTGTGATAGAAACTTCTAGGTATCTTTTACTTTGTGGTAATTACTGTCGGTAAATTAAAGAACTTCATCTAGTCGTTAATAGTTAATCTCACGGGTCCAGTGACGAAAGGGCTAGATATTCTCATGGTCGAGTGACCCTGCATGCATCATAAACAATCAAAGCAATTGGGACAGCACTCTTCCTCATTTTGTTGTTAGAACAGTAAGCGTCTGCACTATTATTACTTGCTGCGATAGCTCCCTCAACCTATCACACAAAATTACGGACATCTATGATCACACACAAGACGTTTATGTAATTTGGATAAAGAACCTGTAGAAATATAAGTAAACATAATAATATTATATATGCAAATTTACAAAATAAATCCAAGTGCAGTTTGCGTAGAGTATATTTCATGTAGTTATTGTTCTTTTTGAATCGTGAATGAATTCAGTTCTCCAACTCTCTAACGTAGTGTAGCCACATTTTTATTTTTTCTTTGTTTACTTTTGCATATAATAACTAGTTCCGTGCGTATCGTAAAATTACGCAAAGCGTATGGTGTGGGACTTCAGGTCTAATATATCATATGTATATGAGAGTATTGGGAATTTTTGTCCTGTTTTTCCCATCAAATGAGCCAAGAAACTCAATTCCTGATCAAATAGTACATGCATAGCATACACCTGAAATACATGATAAAGATAGTCCAGAACCCACATTAGTCCAAATGGAGCCAATCCGACTAGCAAAATATCAGCAACAAGCTTTTTGTCCATTGCTTTGACTGATTGTGAGTTCCCTTTATTGTCTACTACAGTTTACCTATAGGTGCTGATAGTCACGCATTAATGCTACTGTGACCCTCTGCAATATTAGCATGAGAGTCACTCCTAGTGCTAAAGTTACCTTACATGATTCCAGTACAAGTTCAAGTGTAATGACGAAGGTTAAATCCAGAGACTGAAAAAAGGCATTAATGACATGAGGAGCAACATGTATGCAAAAACTTACTTTTTATAGTCGTGTAGCCTGTATTTAATACTAGCATAGTCTTAGTTGCAATTCATGACGTAGCATCTTCAGATTTTCATATATTTCTCAAGAGTCGCATGATAGTTTGTATATGTACACTGATGCATTGCTGTACTAGTCGTAGAACTACTGTTCGCTAAAATTACTCTGTTCTTCAGTTAGCTTTAGTATAATACATCGTTATTAGCACAAATGGAAATCCTATAATTGTTTTATATCGTTCATACTTTCAAATTTTAAATACAATTGGCTAAGACTTCGGCATGTAGTTAGATACGTTGACAGAAAGGCCAAATTAGATGTAGGTACACCAGTTTTCGTACAAATATCCCATATATTTGATTTACCATGAAAATATTGTCCATTTCTGTTCTCGTCGTGGTTTTAGCAAATTTAATAATTAGCATTTCTTGTGGCTCAAGAAAAAATCATTCAGAAAGTGTTTCCGATAGACGAAAGCATCCAAAAAGTGCATCTCAAATTCGTCAAGAAATAAAACCCGGAACTGGGAAAATAGTTGCATCAAAAAACTTTGATAACTATGAAATAGTTGTGTACGAGTATGAAGATCAATCTAGTGATGAGACTGAAGAATCGGAGAATGCTAAAGTCCGGCAGAGATCCGGTCCAGGAAGAAGAACCCCCCAAGCAAGTGATAATAAGCTTCCTGGAATACTGCCTCAGCTAAGAGAACTGATTCAGAGCAAGTTCAGACTTAAGCATTTTGGAAAGTCGTCCGAAGAATGTGAGTTAATGTCTATGGAGTATTTAGTTTAAGATTTGTAATTATTCATGCACGCTGATTATTACTATTATCATGAAATTAAATTTTTATAGATTACGACTACTACGATTACGGAAATGGACTCGACAGTCTGTCAAACAAAAGAGACTCTTCAATTGCTAATAATAAAACAACTTCTAAAATCACAGCTAATGAAATTTCGGAAGTAGAAACAACAGACAATATTTGTCTTACGCCCGAATGCACGTTGGCTGCAGCAGAATTGCTGAGATCTTTAAACACAAGAGTAGACCCTTGTGAAGATTTTTACCAATTCGCATGCGGTGGCTGGATTAAAAGACATCCTATTCCGGCCAGGAAAGCTTCCTGGAATCAAGTGTTCTTAGTTGAAGAAAAATTGGAGAGGCAGATCAAAAGTATGCACATTTATATAACTGTACTGGGTTTTTCATGCACAATTAATTGAATGTTATATCAACTACTATCTATTTATTGTAGATATATTGGATGCTCCTATTGATTCGAACGATCCTGTTCCTTTAAAACAAGCCAAACAATTTTACAAATCATGCAAAAATCATGGTACTTAGAATTAAACACTTGTTTTAATTTTCCGCTGTAACTATTATGTCTTTTGCATATATACATTGGTTTAAAGATGGAAAAGGTTTAAAAAGATACCTATTGAACTTTCCTTAGTTGAAAAAGGGGATGCTAGAGAAGATTTAAAAAGACTTGGCGATGAGTACCTAAATGATTTCCAAAATGTGGTCAAAGAGAACAAATTAGCAAATAAATTGGGAAAGATCCGCCGTGAGCTCGGTGGTGATTTCATTGTTGGCATTAGAGTGGCCATTGATGAGAAAAACACAACAAACTACGTTATTTATGTACGTAAACTTTTGCAACTCAATTTAAATTATTTCACAGAAAAACTGATTAATATTGTTTTTCATAACGCAGTTGGATCAACCTGACTTTTCCTTTAACCGACAATATCTCCTGGCGAATTCAGGAGCCAATATTTTAACTTACAAAGACCTGATACAGAAGCTTTGGCCTCTTGTATATCCGGACAAAAATGTGAGCCTGGAACTCCTTTCGGATGTTGCAGCTGAAATTGTTGCATTTGAAATTCTTTTGGCAAATGTAATGTCTACTTTGGTTTTGATATGGACAACATATTAATTTTAAAAAGCCTACTACTAGTAAACTAATGGTATTACGACAAATTTATGACATAGATCAGTTCGTCACCAGCTCAGAGGGCTAACAGGCTAAATTTATACAATCCATACACTGTGGAAAACTTTACCGAAGCATTTCCTGACACAGTCGAGGTATTTCATTTCATATGTCTTAAAAGCATACACAGTTGATTTGCTGCAAGCAATAAATATTTCCCAATTCACATGAATGCTTTTTTCCATATTCCATATGCACATGAATAATTCATAGCAATTAACTGAGTTTTTTTTACAATGTATTTAGGTTTTTAATTTAACGGACTACATCCAAGAAGTATTTAAAGAGGTCACGGATGGAGGTTACGACTTCGGGGACATTTCAAAATTACGTATCATTGTCAGAGATCCACTTTATTTTAAAAGACTTGGAAAAATGTTAAGGTTCATCGAAGACAACAGGAGTAGCGTTATAGGTAAATTACTTTTCTTAAAGTAAATGAAAATGATAGTGGTTCATTCGAGAGTTTTTACTATATGATGATTTTAATTTAAGAAAATTATTTGCGTTGGAGAATCATAACCGAGTATGGAGCAGCTATGAGTCGCAAGTTTCGGGATGTAGTATACAAGTATTCAAATGTTTTTGAAAACATTTTGGATTCAGCAGCAGCACCACTAAGGTCAGAAATTACCAATTTTCTTTATTTGCTAGCTGCTATACAAATAATATACTTGCTTTTTGTCATAATTTATTTAATTTACATGAAACATGGCACGTTCATTTAATAGAATAAAAACTTGCGGAGAAATCGCAAACTCCTACTTCGGGATGGCAGTGTCTTTTAAATATGTACAGCAAGAATTTGGAGAAGATTTTAAGCCTCAAGTAAATATTTGATAAAAAATCTTTCATTCAAATGTTTCCATACATTTAATATCCTGTAATTTAATTTGCCATTGCAGATAAAAGATATGGTTAGCAATTTGATGAAATCTTTTGAAGGAATATTAAATGAAACTGACTGGATAGCAACGGAAGAGACAAGGGCCCAAGCTCTTTTGAAAGCTCAGAAAATGAAACCCTTTTTAGGCTTCCCGGATTGGCTTTCAAATGCTACTGCCCTAAATGAACACTACGGTGGTGTACGTTGGAAATACTATTAATAAATCTTGTTATACTAATCTATAGATGCCTTACATAGTATCTATAGACTAATGAATGTATTGCGGATGCTTATTATTCAATTTCCTTGGATTAACTTTAGCTAACTTTTGCAAAACCCGACAACGTCTTTGAAAATTATCTACAAGTAACTCGGTGGCTCAATGCAAAAGCGTTATCAAATATTGGGTCACAAAAAGATGAAGATAGATGGGTAGTGGACCCTTCTATTACGAATGCATTTTATTACCACACAAATAATGCTCTTAGTAAGATTTTCTGATTTTAAGAGCGTAATTACAATTTTTGTGCTTTCCATTCCGACTGTACCAAATCTAGTAGTTAGTGCATTTACTAGTAATAATTTTTTGAAACAGTTTTTCCAGCCGGAATCCTTAAGCCACCATTCTATTACACTGGCAATCAGATACAGGCTTTGAATTACGGGGCACTAGGAGTTGTAATGGGACACGAAATAACTCATGGATTTGATTACACCGGTACTAAATATTCCAAAACTTGAATATGATTCCAGATTCGCATAGTATAATTGTAAAATGTTAATGAATATTGTTCTACAGGGAAAGATAGAGACGAAAGTGGGAATCTGAGGAATTGGTGGGATAAGAAGACACTGAAAAATTATTTGGACAGAACTGTGTGTTTTATAAAGCAATATTCTAATTATGTGATTCCAGAATTATCTTTTGGACTTCGACAAACACGTGTATGTAGATACAAAATATTCATTGCTGTTTGCCACACATTTGTACATATACATCATAATTATACTTGTACCAAATGTAATTACGAGAATTCATAATTATGCAGTTAAACGGTCGAGACACATTAGACGAAAATATTGCTGACAACGGCGGTTTGCGACAATCATTCAAAGCTTACCAAACTTATCTGAAGAAAAACGGACCAGAGAAACAATTACCAGGATTAAATTATACATCGGAACAACTTTTCTTCCTTTCATTTGCCCATGTAAGTTTAGTGTCCTCAAAAGTATTAATTGTCAGAGAACTGCATATAAGTGTTTTAAGCTTGGGAAAATCATTTGTGAATTTTGTCACAATATTTATTCGCAGATTTGGTGTGGAGATTACAGTTCCGAAGGTCTTCAGGCCCAAGTGCAAAGTGATCATAGCCCGCATCACTTCAGGGTTAAAGGAGTCCTAGATAATTCCCCAGAATTTTCTGAAACATGGAATTGTCCAAAACCATCGAAAGATTCCTGCCGTTTGTGGTGATTCATGCAATTCATTCAGAGAAATGGGAACTGATACACTTAGATTCATCTGGTATGATGAAGGTGATATTAATGATGTATTCATTTCGTGTAGTATGTCTGCATATGCATATCGTTAGTGCGTTAGATTAGATCAATCAATGTTAAATGTCTTTCTATTCTATTATGTATAAAGTTACTAAATTCTGCTGTACAAAGGTAGTTTGAAAAGATTACGAATACCTATATTAATTTATGTAATGTAAGTCAAGAATTTAAAATAATACTCAATAGCAATTTTTATGTCTGTGGCCGAACGTTTTTCATGATCGTATTCGTTGATGGATAAATAAATATTACCCTATCACTTTTAATATATATATATGCAGTAGGTAATTAATATGGGCATTAAAGCTGTTCACGAATCTATGAACATGGCATTTACAGTTATATTTTGACTCAATTTTCCCTTGTTATTGTTAAATAGTCACGTAAATGATTAAAAGTAGCTGGCTCAATTACACCAGTGCAGTAGTGCAACAAATAAGCTGCCAAGCTGAAGTAGAGAACTAGAGGAATTACAGCACCCAAATGTACTTGAAACGAATTTAATTTCCGTACTGATGCTATAAAAAGTGCAGTAGGTACCTACATTTATTTAAGCTCTAGAAAAATCAGAATTCTATGTACCATTGTACAAATAATAAATGCATACAATTTTGCGCTGAAATGTTTTGGTAGGTACATTGCTTTTACTACTGTACTTCATATTATGCATTTGCAGACTAATATAACAGGAGCCCAATATGCTTGCGTCATGTGTATCGTAGATATTGCAAAAAAATATTTAATTTTTAGAGTATTCATACGTACGTAGTGCATATCCCTATTTATTATACTCAGCATATTTGCGGTTGATGCTCCTCAGCTGCTCTCTACACTGAAATGCAATGATTGCTTCTTTCGATGATAATCACAAAGCGTGTCGAGCTCTTAGTAAGTACTCCCTCATATGTAGTACATAGAATAGCACAATGGCAATATAGGCACTGCTGGCTACTGACCCCCCAAATGCAGGTTTTCATGCTAAAAGGCGACAGCCAAAAGAGAAGACGTTTGGTTTACTTGTGGGCTAATGAAGGTTAGTGTGCCACTTCAAGATGAATTTCTTGTGCTAGCCAAAGATCTACTAGCATATCTTGCTCTACTGCATTTACTTGCTTTCGGAATAGGAAGGCGAAGGTGCTAATGCAGTGCCTTAAGGATACGTTCGAATTTTTTCTACAAAATATGATTGTGATAGCCACATTTGTCAAGATTTCTATCAGTATTTATTGACTGAATTACTTTATGGAGCTACAAAAGTGATTGACAAATTGTGCTTCAAAATATCCTGTGATTGTTTCAACCCAGTTTTGTTACCCATCCTAATTGCCATCATCATGACGGAATACTATGTTCCCATAAGAAACCAACCATACATTGATATGTATTCCTTTGAGGAAATAGATCTTCCTTTCTGGAGAAATTGGTTCGGAGAGAATTGGATCATTAGTGTCTATATTGGAATGTTTTACGTATCCTTTATCTTCCTAGGACAACGCTACATGAAAAATAGAGAACCCTTTGATCTCAGAAAGCCTTTAGCTTTATGGAATTTTGGAATGGCATTTTTTTCTGCATTTGCATTTCTTAGAGTTTTCCCGGAAATATTCTACTTACTAAGAAAGACGGACGGGATGTATTCTGCTGCATGTAAAATGTAAGAACATTTCCTGGCTATTGCAATCATGTAAGGTAATTTCCCATTTACGGGATACCGAAGACACTTTATCTTTCAAATATTATAATGATTCAAATTATGAAAATTGATTAATTCTTTGGGACTCTGTTTGGTGTTAATAATGAAGAGTGGGAAAAAATCGAAAATTAATGCATTAAATCATACAAGAAGATACAAAAACATGCAAATGATACAATTAAGTATCTTTAAAATTTCCTTGTACATACAATATGCACGCACAATATTTATTTCAATTGTAAATTGTTTTTCTTACAGAGATGAGCATGGAATGACGATGGCCTTCTGGGCATTGACCTATACTCTCTCAAAAGCTCTTCAGTTGGGCGACACAGTATTCATAGTTTTGAGAAAAAAGAAACTCATACTACTACATTGGTAAAGAAGTTTTACAATCTCTTTTTTCCTCTTTGCTATAACACTTTCAGGCTACATCATTTTTATCAACCAATGAAATCATTAGATGATGCTTTATTTTGTTTTCTATCTATATAATCTTTTTTCTTCTTAATTTGACAACTAATTCCATAATCATATGCAAACATTGTGCGTGTGTTCTGCACATAAAATTTGTTAATTATTGTACCATGATCGTATGAATGTAAATCTAAATATTATAAGTAGTAAATGCAATTCAAGATTTTGGGATTCATTCAAATTTTAACTCTTTTAGGTATCATCATGCAGCTGTAATGATTCTGTCATGGTATGCTTACCAACCATACATTCCTCTCCTTCGATTTGTTGGAAATATGAACTACTTTGTACATACATTTATGTACGCCTACTATGGTCTCAGGGTAAATACTCTTTGCTGGTCACATAAACATTTGTCTTTCAAACATTCTGCTAAAATCAAACACTCTACTCAATTTCTGTTAATTAAATTGTTTAACTGTTTCAGGCTTTAGAAATAAAACTTCCTAAGACACTTTCACTTACCATAACTGTATTAGAACTTATTCAAATGGTTGCTGGTCTCCTTGCGACTATTTTCACCATTGTCCAATACAGTAAGCTATGCTTAATTGCTACCCAAAGTTATTATATTATTACATCTGGGAAATTAAGGAAGATAAAACTATTTGAAATAATGAAATATGACTAGACATTTTATTTGTGAATTTTTTAGATGGAGAACGAGGATGTCTAATAAGTGCAAGAGCCATTTCCACAAGTTGTGCAATCTATTCAACCTTGTTTCTTTTATTCGCAAAACATTTTCAAACAACAGCGTTCAGAAAACGGAAAACAATGTAGTTATTTTTATAATGAAAAATACCGGACTATTCCCCCTTATATTACGCTGTTTACGCACCAGTTGCAAATCTTTCGAAAATAAGATACCTACATAATCTACACCTATATTACGGAAATTTTTAAAATTCTAGTAATTGCAGAGGTGTTTTACTGATTTAGTTAAAAGGTTGTAATAAAAGCTCAATATTTTGTAGCATCATGGCATAAATGTGTTTTAAGTGGGATTGTGTGACGATATATTGCCCAGTCAATCCGTGTGGATATACCAGTTCATGGATAAATGCATCTCCATGCTTTGAAGTAAAGTGTATGTAGCAAAATATTCCTTATTTACTCAGCTTAGAGTATATGCATATAATATATGTATACTTACTACATCCATATATACAAAAAACTAAAATCTGAAACTATTTATAGGGCTATTCTATTATTATTATAAATTATGGGGTAAAACTGCTGGGATAAGTTATAAGTTCCTATCCGTCTATCACTTGTCTTTATATTGACGCTCACGTTAATTCATTACAATTCTCAACGTTGTATTAAATCTTAAAAGCATAGATCTACCTCCTAAATATAGGTTGACCAGTCCCTTTGCAACCCCAATAAAAGTAAATTCAGCATATTTTGTATGTCGTATCATTTAATTTGAAATACTGAACACGTAATAAGCATTAAAATATCATTTTTCTCTAGATAGCTATAGCACTGATATCACTTAAGGAGTACTTGAGATATTATACCTTACGACAAGAGCTTTGAAATTTTCGCATAATAATATATGTCACTTTGCCGTTGTGGCGTTGAATCTAATTGAAAATGCAAAATTTTTCAGCCCACATTCCGACAGTTTAGGAAACCGTACGAAGTTGGAAAAATTACCAAATCAAGAGGAAAAAATTCTCTAGGGCGCATGTTTCTGACTTACGGAACTTTATTTTTCTAAATGTGCGATAAACTTACATTTTTTCAATGCATTCACCCCACTCCAAAAAACCCCCAATTTTTCGTATAAAGAATTTTATTTTTGAAAATTGAAAAAACATGCGCCATCGGAAAATATGAGCAGATTTCAAAAATGTTTATTTGATTGTTCTACTTTAGGTTAAAATAATTGGCAGAATTCATAGAACCGATCCATTCACAATGATTTATTCCAACATAATTCGTATTTAAAGTTTGCGTTTAATCAAGTAGCGGGTGATACTAATAATATTATACGGTAAACGTTCAATAAGGTCTATTGTAATTTAGAATTGCGTTGCGTTGCATCAAGGGTAGAAATGAACCAAATTGATGTCATGGGAGTAAATGTAGCCAACTTTTTCATTAACCGATTTAGAAGTATCGTTAGATTTGTATATTTGGACAATAGGAATACGATTTTGCTTAGCACAAAATTGAGAGACTGCAGTCATTGTTAACTGGGCATAGCCTTTCCTTTGATGAGTAGGCTCTGTATGCAGAGCGTGTATGGAACCAAAGGGCAAAGCAACTGCCCAACTCACTAATTCCAACTTGTCATCCGCAGAATCATTTTTCAAGTAAACTCCTGCAGACCCAACAAAATCAATCGAAGCCGTCAGCATTTCCAGCGAACCTTCACAGATTGCTGGCCATCGACTATTGACCTTTGAAGCCTCATTTAATGACAGTTGCTTCACGATTACTTTATCAGAATGCTCCGGTAGCTGAAGGCTTTTCTCCTTTGGTATGTAGTAAAGCTCGATTGGATCATGGTCCACTATCTTCCCAAAAATTGTTCCATGTGCAATAATGGATTGAACGACACTGTTTTCAATTCCCTCGAATTGGTTCGGTTGTCCCCAATTGATGGAATTAATTAACGACTTTAGCATTTCGACTGTGGGGAATTCAGGTGGAGAAAGCACTATCAGATTTTGTGGAAGACCCTGTTGACGAAAATAAATGACTCCATTGATTTAAAACGAATCTAGGAAAGGAGCGGCTCTTGTTGACGAGCGCCCCTGGAATCGAGCGGCTTGCGGAAATGAGCGGCTCTCCC
>JAAAYG020015014.1:0-21264 GCA_009936455.2 Tomocerus minor
TGCTAACAGACAAACGGGAGGCCGGACGGACGGACAGAATGTGTGATTCCATAAGCTCTCCAAGGGCGAGCTAAAACATTAAAAAATCGAGCTGGATGCAATAGCAATACTATGGCTCTATGACCAATTCGAGAGTTCAATTTCTAGTAGTTGACAAACTGACAGATTAAGTTAGTTTTATTACAGATCTTCAGACTGAAAACAAAAATCTTCTGAATCAATAGTTTGTGAGCTAATTATGATAATCTTACAACCATTTTATAAGATTACTGTTGTGGTCAGTATATATGTAAGTAAGCTTGCTTAGCTATTGTTATTTCATGGTTCTAGGATGTTCCAATCTCATGCACATACATAATTAGTCAATGTGATTGTACTACTCACTCTTGAAGTAGTTGTAGCCGTGTAGGTTGTTGTTTTGTTGTGGTCGTGTTGTTGTGGTTGTGGGTAACTAGTTGTATGATGTACACATGCCTTACGGTATAATAATAATAAATATTTGCAGCTAAAGATTAATATTATTCTCATCTCAGGTCTAGCACAAAACCAATGCGCTAGCGTTAGATGGTCATTTCCTCCATTGAGAGTAAGCTGAAGATGTTCTGTTTCTGTTTGAGTGGACTGGCAATATTTTCGCAAGTGCACTCCACTGCTAGGAACAAAACTCGGCTTTCGTACTCGGTATTAGTAGAGAGAGAAGTAGATTCATGGCATTCACTCAGATATCTTTATTCCATCCAAGGCGCTCTTTTGCAATGCATTTCTAGTGATGAGCTGGCTACTAATTAGCAGTACCGTAACAGACAGAAAGTCCTTTGGATTTGTTAAAAGGATCTCTAATATTCTGTTTGAAAGATGAAGGGATTTTTTATGCAAGTCAAGAAAATGTGATTGTTACGCCCCTGTTCATTATGAATGTGAACTGTTGAGCATGTTGGCAGAAATATTCAATAATAAAAGTTATTCCTGGTTAAATATGCGAACAGGTAGTGGCTAGCATAGGTATTCTTTCAGTTCTGTTCATGTTTGAGTGTAGAGTGCAAAGTACAATGCCCATTCATTGTAGAAAAGCAGAGCCAACATAACACTCTGACTCAACTCTACCTACTTCTTCTTCTTGATCACGCTGTTCTTTTGGTGAGGAGCAACTGTACTTGTCTCAACCTCAGATGTTCGCAAGAGCAGAAGATGAGTAAAAGGAATTTGCTGCTGGGATATATCCGCCTCTTATAGCAACTAAACCATAGCGATAAGTACATTAGCTAACAATGAGCAAAGTATACCAGACCACCTGTTTTTTTTTCAACGGCCTGTGCTTCATGTCTCTCCTTAAAGAATCTTCGTGGATCACAATAATATAGATTTCTATGTACTACTTAGTTGTTAGTTGGCTTAGCTTAGTCCGTTGTTGAAACTACATCCAATTTACTAGCACTCACTCTTCTTGGCTTCACTTCATTCAATCTACCTGGGCTCGAGTAAAGACCCTACTTAACTAACCTATAGCCATCGTCGCTATTAGACTACATTCAAGATACAATGTTAATTCAGTTCCTACTATTGCAGGAGTCGTAGTCTCGTAGAGTAGCTACTCGATGGGAAAGTTTCCTTTAGACTGAGATGCCAAGCCAAGGCACTTTGATATCTTCCTCTAATCTTTCTTTCACTGTTTTACAATCAGTCTCAACTCAAGTCTCTTCCACTCAACAACCAAAAAGACGCCAACGGTTTCATTCAGACTTTTAAACAGAGTAGCTTCTACTACTAAACAAGAATCTTGACTTTAAACTAACGTCGTAGCTACAAATGGAGATCTTACTGTTTTAATACTATCCCGGTAACCAATTGTTGTCTTTGCCATTTAGTGTGATTGGTGACGTCACTTTTGGGAATTCTACCCAAATGATACTGTGACAGCCTGAGAAATTTAATACATTTCAACTACGTTCTCTGAGTGATTTGCGACAGAAATTATGGCTACTGGCTCACTAAGTTCTCGTGTCAGAGTTCTGACGCGCTTGGATAAAGTTGCTCTGAATACTTTACGGAATTATTCCTCGACTTCATCGTCAAACCCTCTCGCACAGCAGGTTTGTCAGAAATTCCTCATTATTTAACTATTAAACTCATTAGGACAGCCATCGTGCAACAAGGCAATTATATTCTACTCTAACTTAAGTTGGAACTAAGCAGTGTCTTTAATGCAATTACCGTCGCATTATACTTCTACAATTGCAACACCCCAAACTTTGTCCAGACTAACTTATTGAAAACAAAATATGTTATGCATGGCTTTAATGGGGTACATGGGAAATGAGCTAATAAAAAGAGCACAAAATTAAAGGCAATGGCATTGACATTTTAGTAGCACAATTTGACATTCGTGAGATATCCGGAGTCTCAGATCAGACCACACATAAGTAGATGAGTAGAGAAGGAATAGGTACTAGGGCGAATTCATGGTAGATCAATGCCTTTATTGACTTTCTTCTGCCTATGTAATAAAAATGCTAGGGTTACGGAGTACCTGAGGCCAAAACCTCACCGACATAAATGATATGATAATATATGAAAGTACATCCATATAGTAAGCTACGTTAGGACGTGCGTACTTTTAGATCTTTTAATACGGCCATTATAAAAGAAGAGTACTGTAAAGGTGTGATCACTGCTATCCTATCCTATATGATGCTCTCTACGCATTCACATTAAGCTAACTTAACCTATTTGTTCACTCACTCAAACAGTTATATACAAACATTCTGCATAGTATTTCTTCTCAAAGTAAAAGGAGATACCTAGCTATATTACATTCTCCAAAATATAATTTCTAACCAGATAACCGACTGACGTTCAGAAATTGTCAGGCAATGACCCTGTCATAATCCTAATTTTCTCAATGATTCATTATGTTCAAGAAATATTTTATATACGAATCCACTCAGTCATTGATAATTTAGTATTTATAATGTCGAAACACTTTTATAAAAGGTTTGGGAAAGATTGTCATAATGTTTTACATGAAATGACCACACGGAAAGGTCGCAGTAAAGTAGTATAATAGTAACCGAATAAGATAATTATTTTTATAAAAGTTAACATTCCATGGCCCATCGGACAGGTGCAAATACGTTATATTTAATACACCAATAGATACCCTACGCACATGACTTATGAAACGACAATCATTTCGTAAGGTATTCTTAGCAAATGAGAGGCAAAAATATTGGTGGGCAAATATGCAATAGTTAAAAATTGTCTTGTAGGACAGTGCAGAAGCAGATAGTTTAGTTCTTATGAAGTTCTTGCATTTGAAGTCGGCAGAAGAAATTCACAGTAACTCTACTGACACATCAGGTTGTTTAGTTGCAGAAGGAATTGTAGCACAGAAACCCAGAGCCGATATTGAAACACGAATGTACGCGAGTTAAGTGACGTGATGATGAACCAAACAGTTGTCTGGTCGGATGTGTTCGTATACGTGACTGACAAACATAATAATGTGTGCGAGACAAAACAATGTAAAAGTTTAGCTGATTTCGTTTCATGTGTTTCATCTTCATCTGCATAGAGAAGGAGGAGGGAGAAGTATCCGTCGTATAACTTCATGCAAAATATTTGATACTCACTCCCTAGCCTGCCAACCGCTCCTTTGCATTGTAGTCTCTTTCGAAATTCTACTGCATCATCTTAAGACGGAGTTTCCTACTAATCAGAGTATTATGCGAAGGACCGTTAGGAAGATATTATTATACGTGCACATACACCGCATCAAGTCACATCTTCGTTCCACTTCTTTGTCACACTTGCGATGCTGCCACGAAGAGAATGACAATAAACGGCATTACTAATAATTTCTTTACGACAAGCTGTTATGAAAAATATTTACTTGCCTCAGCAACCTTAGGCAATATAATTACCAGGAGATCCATAATTGCAATTATATTATGTTTTTCTGTTAGGCATTGGGATTTCCTGCAAAGTTTATAGACACTCTTTGGTAGCTGCATATCAGCTGTAAATACGTTTGTGAGTTTAAATAAATATCTACGTAATAATCATTATAAAATCTCTATTCATATAATATTTGTATGTAAGTTGGTGCAAACTGCAAACGTCCCTACAGGTGCTGTAACAGTATATGATTAATGCTAAACAATTTTCTGACGCTAATAGTTCTGTAGTATTTCCAATTACAGAAACTTTCTTTTGTCCTTATCCATATTGCAATCTATGACTTGCATTTCGCACCTGATTCTGTTAGATACTTGGATATTACTGGCGTAGTAGTATGAGTAGGTACCTTTAATACTAGCTGGGGTACCTACTAATTATTCACCTTTCTACTAGACAATTTAATACACTGAGATCTCCTACGCTCTTTGAACAGTCCAAAGTATGTTAAAAAATACTTAACAATATCTGCTTCTGAATTTACGGGGAATGGAAATGAAAAGTAATTAATGCCCTCATTTACTCGTAAACCATTTAAGGACTACTATGATCTTGTTCGTCATCTATTTTATACACACAAATGACACACTATTGAATAGTTTACCAATAATTGAAACAAATATCTATATTATATCCTTTTATACAATGCAAAGACACAATCACAATGATCATGACATGTAATACTTAAATATATACCCAATGCACGAATAAACGATAAGTTATAACAAAATGTGTACACAGTGAAAAATCCTTCGTGGCACTTTGATCCATTTTATCAGGAGTTATAAAACTATTTTGGACAGTTAAGACAGTTTTCCATTAAGAATGTCAGTCATAGAAAGTTGTGCTAGTTTCCAATTAAATTAAATGCGAGACAATAAGCGGGGAAGTTTTATATTGGGAAACACGGAAGGATTACTAGACATTTAAAATAAAATAAACGCGGTGTACGTACAATGAGAAAACGGATTAAAATATAGAATAATTCAGAAAGACATCGCTACGTCTGCCTGTAGGTAATACTTATTTACAGTAATCAGGAGGTTGGTTTTTGTAGAATGTCAATCATTTTGTCAGTCTGTCATTTCTTATCGCAGACAACTAATTACTCAAAGAAAGTCTGCACTCAAACAGTCACAACGAATCTTAAAAAGAAAATAATGCAAATCGCTTAGCTATTTTATGCAAATAACTATTCTTCTTTTGTTTCATGTATCAGAAATTAAATAAAAAAATAAAGTTCATTTTTAATAGCTTGAATGAGTGCAACTTTTCTCACGGAATTACCAATGAGGATGCAATGGTTGGACGTAATTATTCGTAGAAAAAGGCAGGGATTAAGGAGCACAGGGTGTCAAATTATCTCATTTTGCAAGGCCTTGGAAAATATTACTTTGTGCAGGTTTAAAAGGATTAAAAAGCCTCTTAAAACAAAATAATAAGTAAATTGCAGGCGCTAACTTAGTTGTTAAGGACAGTTGCTTCGTAGAGATATTTTGTATCTTAAGTGGCGTGGTAGGACCAGCATTTCGTCTACTTTTTGCTCCAGTCAGTTGTATGTTGTATTGTCAGTTTACCTATTAAAATACGGTATTTAGCAAATTGCATTACATATATATTTTTAAAACCATTTTATTTGACAACAATCATAAGAAAGTATTAAAAATGCCAATTCTATTTAATAAAATAACATTTTCGAATCTAAACTAATAAACTATATATTATATTATATAGATTTCCGTTTCGTGCAATTTAGGAATTCCAATCTATACGTAGGTACTAAAGTAGCGTCAGATATTGCTGCAACCGTTCCAGAGTGCCACGTCATCAATGTTCTTCATTACAAAATAAGATTTCTAAAAGATTAGAATTGAAATGGTACACTAGTGAGATCATTATGCGTTTATTTGTATAAAATTGTTTCTGAATTCACTCACTCAGTCGCATAGGACTCTATGATCGTGCACGATCTGCTGTAAACATACAAAAAGTGAGAATTTTTGTCCATTTCTAAGGC
This sequence comes from Tomocerus minor, assembly GCA_009936455.2. Lineage (NCBI taxonomy): Eukaryota > Metazoa > Arthropoda > Collembola > Entomobryomorpha > Tomoceridae > Tomocerus > Tomocerus minor. The sequence goes on from JAAAYG020015014.1 coordinate 5,972, forward strand.
AAAGTTCTTGTAAATGGAATTTTGTCGCCGGAAACCTGAAAATTTTAGAGAATTCCGGCATCCAGCATTCCAGCGGCATCCAAAGAATGCCCCTCTAAACCTTTATACATTTCCACAGTGAAAAACATTATTTCACTATAAATACTATAGAAAAAATATTATACTTTATTTATAAAGCAAATAAATAGTACTAATACGATTCAAAATTCTAAATAGTTATAGTATGTTTATCTTTCATTAGAGATGAGATGAAAATTTAACTAAAGGTGGCGATGTTGGTTGAATCAATTGACACTTATAAAATTAGTTCTAAAAAGTATCATTTTCTTTTTGGTTCTAATGTCTAAAATTAGCGGCATTTTGGTGTACTTTGTGCTGAATGACACCATTTGGTGGAATATATGCTATTTCATACAACTTAATTTTTAGGGACAACATCAAGGATCAACTGTTTATCGAAGAACCTAAATGATTGACACTTTAGTGCCATTTTAGAATAGGCAATTAGTTTATGCCAAGAAGAGCAGTCATACTTTGCACGTTACACCATAGGGGAGTTAAGGACAATATTGCGTCACATATTTTCTGCATAAAAACACAAAAATATAATCGCCAGTAAGCCTAGAACTGACGGCATTTTACAGTTGTTTGTTTGGCAAAAAAAATTATGTTGCTTTTGAAATGTAAATGACTTTTTTCTAATGTTTAGATTAATAATTTGGAGCAAAGGCGAAGAGCTGCTTCTTGGGGAGGATTGCCAGCGACAGCAAATAATTCAGTTCCAATGCCGCCTCCTTTATCGCCTTCTTCTTTACCCCATTTACCGTTGATTAATATTGTGAATGGTCAAGTAGTTCCTGAACCAATCGTGGAACCAATGCCTCCAGTTCCTGCTGTGGAACCCCATAAATTGGTCGAATCCGATTTAAACGACCTTGTCACAGATATACGCAGAGTAAGTCCTCATACACATTCTTATTTATGAACGTAATTGTTTAAAATATAGTTAGGAGTGTATAACCTCAGTATCATTGTAATCGAAGTAGTATGCTAGTAGCTAATTACAGATAGTTGTAAATTAATGATTTCAAGACTTGTGTTTTCGGTTTGATATAAAATATTTTAATACGAGAAGGCTGCAAACGTTTTCCAAGGTTGACAGAATTGATTTTTAGTCTTGTAATTAGCAATAAAGGTCATTTTAATAGCCTTTCAATTCAATTAAATTAATTTTGTTGCGAGAAAGAAAAGTTATTATTACGTTCATCAGGACTCTAAATATGCTAATTTAATTTTAGTTCATTTTTTAAAAATGAAAATTAATTTTCAATTCGTTTTAGGAACTTGGTGGTCGTCATATGGAGCTATGTGACGTTGCTGCCTATTACTTTGATGGACAGGGAAAAGCGGTTCGACCTTTAATATCAATTTTGATGGCCAGAGCAATAAACGCTCATTTACATGGAAATAACAAGTCCGTGAAATAATTAATTGCCTTTACCTCCCATTATGTGTCAAGTAGCAATTAATTATTAACTTTATGTTGAAATAAATTGCAGCTTCATTCTACCGTCGCAGAAGAAACTAGCTTTGGTTTCAGAAATGATTCACACAGCGACCTTAGTGCACGACGACGTGATAGACATTTCCGATACGCGACGAGGGAAACCCAGTGTCAACGCATTATTTGGTCAGAAAAAGGCGATTATTGGAGGAGACTACATTTTAGCAAAAGCAGGAGCTATGGTGGCTCGTTTAAATAATGATGAAGTGACACAAATTCTGGCCCAAGTCCTCGAAGACTTAGTTCAGGGAGAATTCATGCAAATGGGAGCTAACGAAGGAAGTACGGAAAGATTCGCCCATTATATTGGAAAATCTTTCAACAAGACGGCTTCTCTCATGGCATACAGTTGCAAAGGAGTCGCTGTTCTCGCTGGCTGTGACGACTCCCTCAAGGAAATTTCCTTTCAGTACGGAAAAAACCTCGGCATTGCTTTTCAGCTTATCGACGATCGCATGGATTTTGTTTCCTCGACGAGCACAATGGGAAAACCTGCAGCAGCTGACCTCCAGCTTGGACTCGCCACAGCTCCTGTTCTTTTCGCAGCTCACAAGGTTCCCAATTTGTCAAAATATTTTAATCTTTGTGATACTGAACCTTTGAATGACAGTAGTTACTTGATATTTAATGTTATTAATAGTTTCCACAGCTCATTGAGTTGATTGAAAGACGGTTTTCCGAAGAGGGTGACGTCAACAAGGCCCTTGACTATGTTCACAACTCAGATGGACTTGAACAAACTAAATTACTGGCGGAGAAATACTGCATAGAGGCAAACCGCTTTGCCTCCACGCTCAGAGAATCTCCTTATCAAAAGGGACTTGTCGCTATTACAGAAAAGGTAAGCTACAGCAAATTAGTAAAAATAAATACCATTTAAACATCATAATGTTTGATGGTAGTGTCTAAACGCATGTTCTTTCTTGTTTGCAGGTACTAAACCGTTCCAAATAACTTGAACAAGTTAGTGATACCAAAGCCTTCAAAAATTACAAATTTCCAGTTGAAAATTGTTTCTATTTGCTGAAAAATTCATTTTGTTAACTTTATATGCTCAAATTGTACTCCTCGTTCGATAAATTACAAACGCATACCCATTATGGAAATTGTTATAAGCTATGCTATACATAGTTAAAAAAAGAGTTCGTAAGGTTCAATTACAGACCAGTAAGCAAATATTTCATTACAGTGAAATTTTCTATTGCAATTTATTTTGGATATTAGAGATACGTAAATATACAATAATAGAAGTACGTGGTAATTATATATATAGCTATACTGTATCCATGCCGTATTAGTAATTAAGGCAGCAATAATTCTAAATGACATCTCAGAGAATGTACATTATAATTCTGTTACGTAGAGATTCTTTAATTTATTTAGTGAATTTACTTTTTTGTCCCTTTACAGCCCAAAATATAATGTAGTACTAGTGCTAAATATTATAGAAATCATTGAACTAGTTGTACATAGAATATGATTTATTGTATACATAAATATATATAATTATTTATTTAGTTAGACGACTAATGTATAAATTTTGCGTTTCCAAATATGTTAATTATAATCACATCACTAATGAACCTGATTTTTCAGCACAGGAACAGAAATGTATCAGAATACTTTCCACAATTTGCACTTGAGAGAACACTATTACATACATTACAATGTCCCTATAGCAAAAGTACAATAATAATATGGTCTTTATTTAGCTTTACATGTATTTATACAATCAAAAACAATTGGTCATTAAATATTATAAACTAGATTCTTTATTACATAATTCTATTTGATAGTCAGTGTTTGTTTCCTTGCATTAGCTAACATAAAGCTACTGAATTTGGAATATTTAGTCTATAAAAAATTCCGTCGGTACCCCCTCTTCTCTTTTTGGTTTGCAATAATACATTTGAATCAATTTATTTTGGTTGATTTAGAGTTCTTAGCCATTTTTTGGTTTCCCTGCAAGTAGGCCTATCGCACAAAGGGCACGTCATGAGAATTTGCGGTGAGACAGCAATATTACTTTTCAAATGTGTAGCTACTATGTCAGCAAGTCCTTTAATGAATAATGGATGGTCGTTTGGAGACTCTGCTCTTTTGATATTAGCTCCAACCTGTAAAATTGCAATTTCATATATAACTGCCCTAGAAAAATAATTATTTATGTGGTATAAATCCTACTTTTCGTCATATTTTGCTAACCTGTTTTCCCAAGTCATGAGCATATTCAATATCCATTTCATGAAGAGTCTCAATATGTTCATTGGTAAAGGCAATTGGCACTAGAATCATATCTTTCATATTCTTCTTTGCTAAGGCTGTAAAAACAATAAAAAATCTTCAAATATCGGCTAGAAGCTGATAATAGTTTATTTGGGCTAAATTAATTATTACATGCACACAAACCTTTAATTGACTCCTCAGTAGAGGGTTGAAGCCAAGGAACTGGACCTACTTTTGATTGCCAAACTAATCGATAAGGATTGCAAAATTTCAATTCCTCCATGACTAACTGCACAGTAGCTCCCACTTCCGTTGGATAAGGGTCCCCTCGGTTTACAGCCTATTAAAATAGAAAATTTAATGTCAAAAATAAGATAATTTGACTTCGGAAGCAATTATGGGTACCTTCATTGGAAGAGAATGTGCGGAGAAGAGAATCACAGCTCTGGACCTAGCCTTTTCGTCAAATGCTCCCAGCTGATCCTTAATTCTATCAGCAACTGTCTGCACCAAATATTTATTAGTGCCCCATCGGTCGATCACACTCCATTTTATTGACGACTTGCTACAAGACATCACATAATAATTGTTACTCACAAAAAGGTAGAGAAATTATAATTACGTAATAGAAAATTGAAAATAGAAGTTACTTTTTGGTACAATATTTATGCAGTGCGTGTACGCTAGATCCAGATGTAGCACAACTATATTGAGGGTACTGCGAAAATGCTACAGCTCTTGTAATTCCATCCCTGAATGCCAAATAAATAGATTAAATTAATGATATACCGAAAATCTATCAACAATTTATAAAAAACCTTGAAGAGTAAATACCTTTCCATGGCGTCCAAAGAGTCTTCAGTCAAAGGGTTGGCATATCGAAATCCTACGTAGTGTTTATGAGGAGCAGTGTCTGGTGATATCTGATCAAGTAAAGAGCACATCAGAGTACCTAATTGTAATAACACCAAACATTTCACGTCATGATACACAATTTCCTGATTACAGTTGAAAATTAATAAATTGTAGAGTACTCAGCACCTTGCTTATCAGTCCATTTGAAAATTGGGGATCCCCCTCCAATCTCGTCATATTTCTGTTGGATATTCGGAGTTCTTCTAGTAGCAATCCAACGACCAAGTTGTTCTTGGAAAGGAAGCTGCATGATATCTTTATCTTGAAAAAGTCTCAACAAAAATGGACCAACTTCCTCTCGATTCTGGGGTCCGCCCATATTGAGCATTAATATTCCAGTACCTTTCTGTCTTTGGGGCTGCGAAAACATCCGAGCCCTCAAAGTAAAAGGACGGGCTAGTCCTGCTTTTCTAGAGAGCATTTTTCCTCTATTTCCAAACATACAAAGAATCATTATTGGCCTTAAAATATTAAATCAAAAAAATTCCAACAACAAAATTATTCAGCCGCTTCTCCTAGCTGGCCACCTGTAGCTTCTGTAAATAAAATGATTAATGTGAATATGTTTTACTCTATAGACACGAAAATAAGAATAAATCAGGCACACTCTTTTACCTACTTCTTTCACAGAATAAATAAAAAAAAACAACTTGATAGGCAAATTAAATACGCCATTGACAAATAATCTGAATTGAGAGTATGTGGGACAATTATGTTACTAGATTTATTACCTATATAGCTAGACGTTAATGACGAAAGTGTCCCAAAATTGTTGATTTATTTTTCATCTGCTGATGTGTTGGCAGTAGAAGTTGCAGTTATATAAGTTAAAAGAAGACGTCAGCAATTTATATTTAATCCGAATGTGAATTGTGAATGATCTACCTAAGTTTAAAGTTTGAAGTATGCACCTGTCTCAATTCGGCTATAAGAAAAACTTGGATCTTGGCGCTTTGTAAATCTGAGAAGAAAACGAGGCAAAATCAAATTTTTGCTTTCACTTGAGTTAATAAAATTCATTCCGGTCATTCCGGTGCCATTAGGTACTATTTTAAAGACCACTGATCATTTTTTGGCAAAACAACATCAACGTTTCAAACCTCCTCAACAGGTACATTTACAATTTCATAAAAACATTGTGAAACAGGTACACAAAATAAGCCAAGTAGCATATAAAATTGTTTTCTCTGTTCTCATATTTTTTCCCTACAAAAACAATTATTTTCCCTTTCACTATTAGTGATTAGAGTTTTTTTTTAGTTTTTTTTTAAATAATTACAAATATTTTTGATTTTTATACGAACTCCGGAATTGATTTACATTATTGACTCATGAACGTATTAAGTTTCAGTGATAAACTTGATTTTCGTTCAAAAGGTTAGGAGGCTTTTTTAAGTCGTTTAATTAATTTGCATTTTCATTATTATATAGTCTACTATGATTTGTTTTTAAACCGTTTATTAAAAGTTGGTGGTTAAAACATATTTTATTGCTTTTCTGTGTTTCTTATTATGGTACTTATTTGTGTGTTTTTTATGTATTGTATAGTCCAACATTTTTCTGAGATGCACGGATAGAAAATGGTATAAATGTTGCATGGACAAATAGGCTAAACTGCAAATATGTGTCCATGTTTTAAAATGGGGTTCATCGTGAAACCCATCAACCCCATGGGGTTCATCTTAAAACCCACAAATCTCATTGGGTTCATTCTAAAACTCACGAACCGCATCAACCCCAAGAATCACATGAATCCCAATCTTTATAACCTACATGAAGTTCATGAGGTTCTTTTTAGCTTCACAGGTTTCGTCCAAATTTGTTTGAACCCCATTAATGAGTCACGTTTTTTGTGAATCCCAAGGTGTCCATCCATCCAAATTTTTTGAACTTGGTTGTTCAACCCCGTTTTTTATGTACCCCATGAGTAACATCTGGACATTTTTGAACCCTATTTTTGAATCTCTTTTTTGTGAACTGTATGGGACACACGATGAACTGTATGGGACACACGATGAACTCTATTATAAAAGTTGGACATATCACTGCAATTTTGTGAAATTAAGATTAGATGGTATGTCAATACTTACTTTTGACTTTAGGAAAATAGTTAGTTTTAGCCAGTTAGTAAAATATTTAGTATTTCAGAAATGTTTGAAATTGCAGGTTGGAACTCAAATGCACACAAGTGTGTTCGCACATTTTCTCTCCGTGCTTTTCGTTTATATATTTGTTTATCTTTTAGTAGTTATTCATTAATTCATTTCGGCAATGTATGATACAATGATTTATGACGCTTGATTTGTTTGATATTTCCATTTCAAGGAAAATACAGAGGATCGTCGCATAATTTAATAAGTATTATGATATTATTACCCTCTTAAAGCCTCGCCTTCAACAAAAGTCGTCAATAACTTGCAAGGATATTACATCAGCCGAATTTTCATTTAAAGTGAGAAGGATCGTTGCAATTTCATTTTAGTTGACAAGAGTCTTGTTAATTGATCATTTTAGGAGAGAAGGAATCCAAAAACACCAATTTGTCATGTCTGTTTCAGTGTTGTTTCGAAAGCAACTTCAAACTTTGATACGCCGTAATCACAGTTTGCGTAGTTGTCAGTCGTTATTATTTTCCTGTCATAGTGTTGTTAGAGCAAAGTGTAAATTTTCTGTGCCAAAGGTAAAACCTACTGCACAATATTGTAGAGCCCCTGATTTACTTCGTTCTGCGTCATTTTTTCATTCACGAAATTTCAGTCGTTTGTCGCCACCAGTAAAGTCACAAATACACCCCAATTATTCAACTACCGAAGATAATTGTCAGTCAGTCAACATGAGACCTACCGGAATCATTCATAATTGGGATCTTAGGACCTATACCACAGAGGACATCGAATCAAAGTCAAAAGAAATTGTCCGGGAGTTGAAAGTCATTCTCGACACTGCAGCTTCAGCTGACAATGAAGCACTCTCTTACGAAAACCTGCTCAAGGTACTATTAGTCAACAAAGACAATTTGTACTAATGAATTGTAGATCAAGTGCATCATTAAGAATAATTATCTACTCGTGTTTCTTGTATATCATATTAATTGATTATTTTTAAAATTAGCCTATGCTAGAAGCCCATCGCTTCAGCTTTTCCATGGGAACAATACTTTCCTTCCCCAGACATGTGGCGGATTCAGAAGAAATAAGGAATGCAAGTGCCATGGCCACAAAATTACTGGATGAGGCATCTGTCGAAATGAGCATGAGAAAAGACATTTTTGACAAGCTGGTTGAGTACAAAAGCAAATTTTGCGAAAAAGACAATCTTAAACCAGAGTTTCAGAGATGCCTTGATCGCCTTATTCATTTTGGACGTAGAAACGGTAATCACTTATCTACTCATGTAAATCTGCGTTCCTTTACAAGTTTTAAAATTCAATTGTTTTATTAATTAATTTTCTTATCGCAACTGACAGGATTACATTTGAGTGAAGAAATCCGAGATGAAATTAAGTCCATCAAAAAACGAATCAACGATTTTACCTTACAGTTTTCTCAAAATATTGGCAATGAAAACACAATTTTGTTATTTTCTGCAAAGGAGTTAGACGGAATGACACCATCATTCCTTGAAAGTCTTGAAAAAGTAAACCAATATTATAAAATATATTTACTATTATTTTCACATTTATTATTTTGTTTGACAATTGTTGTACTAATATTTTTTCAAATGTGAATAATGTATTTTATCATTTTATATTTACAGGATGAAGAAACTGGGAAGTACAAAGTCACATTGAAGTACCCTCATTTTTTCCCTATCACTCGAAAGTGTAAAATTCCCGACACTAGGAGGAAATTAGAGGTTGCGTATCAGTCCAAGTGCATGGTCGAAAATACGGTTTTACTGGAGAAAGTTTTAGAGCTTCGACAGAGAGAAGCGGAGTTACTCGGCTATACTAACCACGCTGCATATGTGCAGGTAACTAAAAAAATAAATACATTAATTAATTTCTGAATGGAGAAATACTAATCTTCACATGATTTAGAAAACAAAAGGTACACTCTGTACTTTAAAATTTTTTGACAAATACCCCTTCCAGACAATGCAATGTTCCCAAATAAAGATTTTAAATAATGTAGGATATTCTTATGGCTAAAAATCCGGAAAATGTGAAATCCTTTTTGGAAGAATTAGCTATTAAATTGCAGCCTCTTTGGGAAAAAGAAAAACTAATTATGTTGGAAATGAAGGATGCCGAGGTAAATTCAATTTTTAAAATTATAGCTAATTATATATCATTATTTCAATCATTTTGTTTTCATTAGGTGCAAAGGTTTTCCATTTTATGAAAACATTAATTGGACAATTTATTACAGTGCAAAAAGTACAATTTTCCGTCGAATGGAAAGTTAGATATGTGGGACTTTCGATATTACATGTGCCGTATTGAAGAGGAGATGTATGTGGTTGATCAGCAAGAGCTTATGCCTTATTTCCCTTTGGATACTGTCACCAAAGGTATGCTTGAAATTTACCAGGATCTACTGTCCCTTACCTTTGCGCATTTACCAGATGCAGAAAAATGGCATGAGGATGTCGAAGTTGTAAGTTATACATTTTCAGTCATTAATACACCTATTATTACTGCAAAAGTGAAAACATGACAAAATCTGTACAAATAATCGTCAATTTCTAAAATAACGGATTTAATAGCCATTTTGCGTTTCTTTAAATAATAGTATCAAGTTTGTGATCGTGAGACTGGAGATATATTGGGTTATTTCTACTTGGACTTATTTCCTCGTGATGGAAAATTTGGCCATGCATGTTGTGTCCCCCTACAGCCAGGCTGCTTGGACGAATTTGGCGTGAAGCAACCTGCAGTTAGTGCCATGCTGACCAATGTATCACGCCCAATGGCAAACAAACCTTCCCTTTTGGACCACAAAGAGGTATACCTAAACTTGATTTAGATAATAAAAATTATACGTGTATATATTTTACAGCTATAAAAAATAGCAATAATTTCATTGTAAATCGGAATGAAAATATAAACAAATATAGTGTTACCTACTGCTTTAGCTTTAGACATATGTTTCATAAACAATTGTGCATATAAAACTAGGTTAATACTGATAATGTTTATGAATAACGTAAACTAATCGTTCAAGCCTCTGCCGTACCTTCAACTTTGCTAAATTAAATTATTATACAGCTAAATATTAAACGAAAGAAAACTATTTAATATTATATTTTATTGTAGATATTTTCATTTCCTTGAGGCAACGAATTATTTATTTAAACTTGCGGAGTTAAAATGGTTTCATTTGAAATATAGGTGGAGACGTATTTTCATGAGTTTGGACATTTGATGCATACTATATGTAGTAAAGCTGAAACTGCCATGTTATTTGGCACGCGGGTTGAGACTGATTTCCTTGAAGCACCGTCACAAATGTTAGAAAATTGGGTTTGGGAGAAAGAGCCTTTGAGAAAAATGTCGGGACACTATAAGGTAAAATACTATTTTAAAATGAGTCAACAACGATATTTATTGTGTTTATATGTGTATTTTTAATTTGAAAAATTTCGGTGTTTAGACAAAAGAACCTTTGCCAGATAAATTAATTGAAAATTTAGCCAATTCTCAAATAGCTAATGCTGGGGCACTTAACTTACGGCAAATTGTACTTGCTACTTTTGACCAACAAGTTCACTTGGGGGGGCTTTGTGATACTCAGTCAACTTATGGAAGAATTCTGCAAGTAAGTCATTAAGGGAGAAAATTCACAATACGCTAACTTTTTTTTAAAATTTTTACACTTAATTGGTTTATGGCAATAGGAAATAATGGGATTGGAGGCTATCCCAGAAACTAATATGCCGGCCAACTTCAATCACTTATGTATTGGATACAGTGCACGCTATTATAGCTATTTGGTAGGCTAATTTTCTCCATTACCAAGTTCTGTTAAATGACTTACTATTAAATGGCAATGATACGCTAATTCTTTATTATTATTTTCAGTGGAGTGAAGTGTTTAGTATGGATATGTATCAGACGATGTTTAAAAATAACGGAATTTCCAATGAAGAAACAGGAAGTCGTTATCGGAAATGCATTTTAGAGCCCGGTGGTTCCAAAGACGCTGCGGAAATGTTAAAAAATTTCCTTGGCCGTGATCCAAACAACGACGCTTTTCTTGAAAGCAAAGGTCTAGCCCATTCTTCAAATTTGTCCCACTAATTTAACTAATGGTACCTGATTTTCTTCTTGTAATACTCCTTATGCAAAACATTATTTCATGTATTCCCATCACGTATGTTACTATTTTGGAGTTATTTCCTAGCTAACATCTTACATCATTAATGCAGTGATCAATTCTAGTTTCCGTAAGTAACGACTTTTAACTAATTAATACATTTTTGGTAATAAAGACGGTCACAAAGCGTTTTTAATTGGTGCATATAAATAAATGTCTTATATTACACCAATTACAGCAATGGCATTATATGTATATATTTGCATGTAGTACCTCTATAAATGTCCGCAAAATGACATTTTGTTTTTAATTTTTGAAGCAAGACGACTTATCATTTGCTATTTATTAAAGACTTATTTCATTATCACGTTGCTTGTGGTCAACTTACATTCACAGTGACTTAAAAATAGATTTAATTTTGAGTACTTACAACTCACTATTAATTATGTACGACAACCAAAGAAAGAATTGTTCAGGTCCTTTTGTAAAAACTTGCATTGAAGTATGCACTCACAAATTGTTTAAAGTCGTGAATAAACATTTGAAACTTGATAATGTAAAACATCTGATAATTAATCAATTCGTATTCTTACACCTACACCATACAAAGGATTTAATTGTAAAAAAAATCCAAAATGAAACGAAAAGTAAGTATGGAAACAAAAAGTCAAATATTTATTGCGCAAAGTTAACATAAACTAAAAGAAAATTTTGGGAAGCGCCATAAAAATACCTTCTATTTTAATCATTTTTTTGGGATATTCATCATAAAATATGCGGATTTGATTGTTTGTTGTCTGGAAAAATATTTCATAAAATAATTTAAGATGAATCGTTTGCATTTCATCTATTCCTAGCTCTGTATTAAGAATCCTATCCGTTTAATCTGACTTATGTGTGAAATGTAAAAAATTTTATATATAATTTATAACACCATTTTTGTTCTTGTGTTTGAACCTTATCTTTTTTGATTTTGTCAGAACGTATATTATTAAATATTATACAAATTAAATTTGTTTTAGCAAACAAAATATTTTAGATTAGATATCGTTGCAAATATAAATTGAATTGCTGTATAGTACGCAAGAGTGTTTGAAATAAGTAAGCATTAAAAATTATAGCGCGTAATAAAAATAATCGTAAATATGTTCACAATGAAAATGAACTATATTTTTTTGTAATAGTATTGGCAATGTAGTACGATTTGGACGGCACACAATGCACTATTGTTGCTTTGTACGTGTATGTTGTAATGAGTCATTATTTTCAAGTTAAATTGGGTGAATGTTACAATTAACCATTGCTTTCACGTTAGAATGTAAATAGTAATTTCAGGTTGCCAATTTGGTCCCTCGTAAAATTTGCAATCCAATATTGTTGGCTAATTATAATTTGCAAAAATAATTTTTATTTTGAGAAAATGCAGTTTGACTGTGTCATGATAATATTCATAGAATTGATGCAGAAAAGTTGTGCTTGATTGGTCAGCCTTAAGACAGATGAGCCTTGTGAGTCTTTGTTTCTCAAATAGTCATAATATTATACGCTTCTATGCTGTTTCGACGCGCATTCATCTCTTATCTTAAATTTTTCTGTAAACACCTTGAAACGAAGTAGGTATTGCAAATCTGACTAAATCTCAATTGACCTGGAGCTTTAAAAAAGGGTTTTAGATCGACTGGAAACAACTCAATCTAAATATTAGCATTCAAACCAATATTACAGCATTGAGCCAACGTAATTCATGTTGTGCATACATAAAATGAAATGCGGAGTAGTTGCAGATTTAGTGAGGTAAGGTATCAACCAATTTTTATTATTGTTGCATTTATTTCTAATACAAATAACATTGAGGGAAAAATAAGCAACTGAGTTGGAGTTAAGTCTTTGAAGATTCAGCAGACGATATATTTATGGCCCAAATGGTGAAGTCATAATATTATTGGCTCCGTAACTTTATGAGTTAGTCGAGAGAGGTATCCAGTTTACTACACATAGGATAGCATAAGAAGGATAAGAAATAGGATACATGGAATACACAGAACACCACACATCATAATTATACTTAAAAACCTCGGCACAAACTACGAGTATACCTTATTTACTACACTTCATGAAAGTTTAAGTTACCAACCAAATGTATACAATACAGAAAGTGTGTGTAAGTAACGTATCTAAGTACCCTAACGTTTTGTATTATCCATCACAAATGTAAGTGCTCTCTGGTATGGTCCTATGTTTTACGTAATAAGCCTCGTCATAATACTGTGCTCTCAATTTATATGCAACCAATACCGGTTTGAGATGTCTCAACTACTACGGTATATTTTGGTTGTTACATCGTTATTATTTTTCCCGAAATAAAGCGTGTTCGCGAAATATTTAAGGTGTTATTCACATATTTTTAAAAACACCAAATGCTTTCCATCAGTAAGGTAATTATTTTCAATAACAGAAATTGAAAGAAAGATAAAAATCCCCGCGAATTGTAAACCACATCTGCAAGGAAAAATCCATTCATTTATTTATAATCGTAATTTAAACATATACTTATCAATGTACCCGTAAGTTGATGTGATAACCTTTTGATTCCACAATTTTGACTTGATTATTACTTTGGTTATGGCACTAAACGTTCTGGAACATAACACTTTCCAACAAAGTTCACCTTCAGCATCCACAGTATTCCACGAAATCCCTCTCCGTATTCCAAACCAGACTTTACAATATTCCAAGCAATCTACCACAAAATTGGAAGCAATCTGCAATAATGTTCCATGCATTCTGCCACAGCATTCCAAACAATCTGACACAGTATTCCAAGCATTCTGTCAAAGTATCCCAAATAATCTACTAAAGTATTCCAAACAATCTGTTACAGTATACCAAGATTCTGCCAAAGTATCCCAAGCAATCTGCCACAGCATCCAAAGCCATCTTCCACAATTTTTGAAACAATCTGCGATATTAGTTCAAGAATTCTGTCCCAGTATCCATGGATTCTGCCACAATATTCCAAAAAATTTGCCACAGTATTCCATGCATTCTGCCACAATATTCCAAACTGTCTACCACAATAGTCCAAATATTCTGCTGCATTATTACAAGAAATTATTCACGGTATTCCAAGCAAGCGTCCACAGTTTTCCAAACAACATATCATAGAAGTCCTACCATATAACAAGATTCCAACAGGCCAGGACAGTATTTGGTCATCAATTTCTCACAAAATTTTAGGCAATCTATCTGTATTCCAAGAAATTCATTTGTGTTCCAACTTCCAACAATCCATTTGTATTCCATGCAATTCATCTGTACTCCAAGCAATCCATTTGTATTCCAAGAAATTCATCTGTATTCCAAGCAATCCATCTGTATTCCAAGCAATCCATCTGTATTCCAAGCAATCCATCTGAATTCCAAGCAATCCATTTGTATTCCAAGCAATCCATTTGAATTCCAAGCAATCCATCTGTATTCCAAGCAATCCATCTGAATTCCAAGCAATCCATCTGAATTCCAAGCAATCCATCTGTATTCCAAGCAATCTATCTGTATTCCAAGAAACCCATCTGTATTCCAAGCAATCCATCTGATTTCCAAGCAAGCCATCTGAGTTCCAAGCAATCCATCTGAGTTCCAAGCAATCCATCTGTGTTAAAAGAAATTCATCTGTATTCCAAGCAATCCATCTGTATTCCAAGAAACCCATCTGTATTCCAAGCAATCCATCACAATAATCCAATCATTACCACAGTGTTCCAAGCATTCCATTCCCTGATTCCCACACATTATTCCAAGTATCCACTCACACTATCCCAAGGACATGTTAATGGTGATAATTCTGTGTTTGCAGTTTTGTATTGTCCATTCCGCGAGTTGGAATAAAAGGATCATCTAGTATACGAAGAGGACTAACTGCCTACCCAGAAAGAGTAGTAAAACTGAGGATATCCAATAGGCAGCATGGATATACCAAGATTGCAGCAGTGGCTACACTCACATAGTAGGAACAAGTTATGTTGTAGGCTGCTTTTACGTTTTGTTTGGTAGCAACAAACACAGAACATAGGAAATAGTGGAGAACATACCTAGAGCCTACCACCTACCTACTATAGTAGTACCGTGTAGTACCTATTACTGCAACTACGTACCTTGGTTGTAGTATTTGTAAATATGTATTTCATAGTAGCCCTGCTATATGTATTTCTGGTGTCTTTATATGTAATTATAATCAGAGGGTGAAGCCGTGGGATTTTAGTGCGGCGGCGGCTGCCGACCCCTTCGGGGTCGGCGGCGGCGGCTAAGCCGGCTCAGCGGGTTCAATCGGC